>LKNJ01001473.1:49522-120773 GCA_002120245.1 Maccullochella peelii
CCCCCCCCCCCCCCCCCACCGACTGACTCACTCAGAGTTCACTCACTGTTAAACTAGATAGATAGATAGATAGTCAGTTTAACAATTAGATCATATTTTTGGAGGCCTATTTTCTTCCAAATATTTACAGAAAAAGTACTATTTCTTCTTGTTTTGACATGTGGGCTGCGGCTCAATGACACTTTTTAAAAAATCTTTTTGAAAGTCAGTTTAAAACTGAAATACGGAAAACAATGTAGAAAAGCAACTAAAATGATATGATGGCTTAATGAAAGCCTGTTTCTGGAGCTGATAAAACACTATACAACTATAATCCGCTAGATTTCCACCTCTAAAATGCAGTTTGGTGTAATGAGGTCATCATATTTTCAAATGAATTAAAGCTTCAGACATATATGCTACACTTCCCTGATTATAACGCCTTTAATAAAATGAGATGTTAAAATAAACATACTGTAGATATAGTGAGATACTTAGAGATATTGGTTATGATCATTTACATTCACAATCTGGTTCTTCTTGGATCTTAAAGTGCTTTAAAGTGCTTGTGAAGGATCAGACATGTTGCCTCTGATGATATGGAGGCCTGTTCTATGTCCAAAGTTTTTTGACAGTAAAGTGGTAACCCTGTTTTTCTGTTTATTTCTTTAATTATTTGGAAACATTGTCCATAATCTACAACAAAGGCGCATTTTATAGGCTCGTTGTCTCTCCACACATGCCCTCACACTCACACACACACACACAGGGCCTTGCTGAAGGGAGATCAAACCTATATTTTTAATTAATCGCACTCTTGAAACTAACCGATTATAATAAAGCGTTTCCCCCCTGCAAAAAAAAATAGAGAATAAAAGTAGAAATTTCACACAGCGCACGCAGAATGAACGATTTAATGTGATTGTTTCGGTCGAAGGGGACGTTTCCTGAGGCCTTATGGGAAAATAATGTCCTTATGAATTAAATAATAGGGTTATTACTTTCATTGATTTTAGCTGTCTGGGAATTTAGTGTTCAGCTTCGGTCTTAACCCATCCTCCTCCTGCTGTTTCTCACTCTCGCTCCCTCCTCGTCCTCTTGTCTAATTATTTTCCTATAAACCCCCGCTTCCTACAGCGCAAATAGCAGAGTCACTGGGCGAAAATTATGTAAATATTATTAAAGGGACTCAGGCACGGAAATTCATTTTAGGTCGGTGCAGCAAAGTAAAGCTCTGTCCCTCGGATCCCCCTCAATTTATTTGCAAATAAAGGCGAGGTGACCGGGAGGGATCAGGGATATTTAGCCGGGGTGTCAACACGGCTCCTCCGCGCGCTGGCTCGCCAGAATTAATGGTTTTAATAATTGGGATTTCAGTTTCCAGGGAATTGGTGGCGTTTACACTTCATAAGCTAAACACACTCTTTTCTAAACTGGCTCGCGCGCATGTCCAGCCAGTGCACGCGTGCACACACCTGCACATTTTGGAGAATCAGTCTTCTCGTCTGTCCCTAAACATCTCTAATTCAGCCATTCTTCACTCTCTCCCACCTTACTTTTTTTGTTTTTAGCTCAGCCAACAATTGGTCAAAAAATTATTAATGCAAGCCTGGCACACGGCTCGCCTCCTCTCTCCCTCTTCCTCTCCTATATCTTTATCTGTCTCCCCCCGAGGGACTCACAGTCCTATTAGAACAAATGACGAGGGGCCCAGGCGCTTTTGTAAAAAGGCGCAGGCAGGCGGGCGCGCGCCTGTCCTATTATGTGCGACACATGATCAATAGGGCGATAACGCAGCAACATCAATATAAGCGACAGAACAATGAGGGATATCATCGAACATCTATCTTAATATAGCCGACTACAAGGGCCGTCTGACAACCGCGGCAGCTCATGAAAATTCCGCCCCACGAATCTACCACCATCTCATCCTCCTCCTCCTCCTCCTCCTCCTCCTCGCGCTCAATAGACTATGCGCACTCACGCACACACGCGCACGCTGGCAAACACGCACACATACACGATGCAGCTGGCGCGGCTATTATTTTCCCATTTCAATTTGACACCCCTGCCTTTCATGCTAATTCTATTATTGTAGGAAGTTTATGTGATTCCATATCACTAGAAATCGGTAATGTCTAATAACCCTTTGGGCTGAAAGGAGAAAAAAAAACCGCCTCGAGACCCGAGGCAGCCAGTGGGAAAATAATTACTTTCATATCAAAACTCAGCAGGAGGCGCAGGGTCCTATAGCCCGCGGCTACTAACCTCATTCCAGCTCGGCCTTTCAAATGAATAAATTTGTTAAAGCAATAAATACAAACAGCCAGACGGACTTGAGCCCCAGCTCCGGCTCACTACACAGAGAAAAAGGGGGATTTATCTGCTGTAACACGACAAAACTCCAGCCGCCATGATCCAATGTTCTGCCACACAGCAACCTCCCCTTTTTTACCTTTCCCCCCTCAATATGGCCCTACAAAGACAGTGGGTCAATTTAAACAATAACTTTATTTATCAAAATGTTTACATATAAATATCAATTTCTCGTTTTTTACAATATCTGAGGATTTTTGTTGTGTGTAAGATGTTTATTGTAGCCTAGTTTTTCTTACAAGTTGGTCACCAAAAAAGAGAGAAAGAACCTGCTTCTAAAGGTGTTTAGGCCTAAAGCCTGAATATGAGGATGGCCACAGCTTTTTGGGGGCCAACTGGATTGATCACACATTATGATTAAAAAATAGATGAGAATTAAGTCTCCTGATTCCTGATATGTTGCTTTGGGAATGTTTGAATAGTCTGAGCGGTGTTCCTGGTCCTTTGTTTATGTTTGCTCCTTGCAAGTGTTAGTCCATATCGACATCCTCTCCATCTGTTCCGGGTGTTTCCTGACAGTCTGTGTTTGTCTTGAGACGCTCGGAGAGGTCTGGAGACGCTCGCTCCTCTCTTGCACGCAGCTCGGCAGCTTGGCAGCCATTGGACGCTGCCTCCGTTTGAACTTTCAAACTCCTCTCCTCGCTAGTGTCACTGGACTGTGTGGAGCTCAGCCGGGCCACAGCCGTCTGAGCCACACTGTTTGATGGAGGAGAGACAGGGAATCTTCCATTACTGCAGTCACCACCACACTCCTCCACGTCCGTTCCATCCACTCTATTGCTAATGTGATTGTGGTGATGCTGCGTGTTATGCTCCATATGATCCGAGTTTAGAGGCTTAGTGACAAAGCTGGAGAGGTCAGAGGGAGCAGGGCTCCCTTCACTCGGCACACACCTCTGTCCCTGGCTGAGCCTGTTAATGCTGTTGTCCTGACACGGTGAGGCCTTCAGGGCTGTTTGGGGCACTAGAAAGCCCAAGGGCTGATGGGTAATGGGGTAAAGCAGGAAGTGACCTTTACCCACCAGTGTCCTCTGACTGGGCAATGAGGGGAAGTCCAGCTGAGATTTCCGTCGAGGCGTGGCGTCAGAGAGGAGGCTCTCCACACTGAAAGGGTTGCGTTTCTGTAGGGCAGAGGACCTCGGGCCTCCAGGACTGGAGCTGTGCGTGCTGCCTGGAGAAACCTGCTCTGGTTCTCCTGCGGTTCTTTGGTTTTGGTGGTTTTGTAGTTGGCTGAAGTCGTGTCGTGTTTGGTCACAGCTGGATTCAGTTTGGTGTCCTCCTCCTGCACCCTTAGTTGCTGGCAGTTCAATGTGAATAGTCCCGTTAACGCTTGAAGACTGCTGCTCGCTGTCGGTGAACTGGGAGACCCCACTGTCACTCTCTGAACCTCCAGGTGTGTGGAAGCTGTCACCTGTGAGAAGTTTGTTCTGTGACTTCAGCAGCTTCCGCTCCTGTTTCCGTTTCTTCTTCTCAGCCCGCTCCTGCTCCCGGCGTGCGATCTCCTCGGGGTCCATGGGCTCGCCGCTGCACGTGGTGGGGTGGGAGTTGTGAGCAGGCCGCCCCGGCCCTTTCTTTGTGTTCTCCTTTTTTCTCCATTTAGCACGTCGGTTTTGGAACCAAACCTAAGCACACATACACACACAAATACACATTAAATACACACTTACACGGGTGGAAAATTGACACATGAGGTGATTTTTGTTTGAAAGTAGTTTCCTTCCATGTCAACATCTGTCAAACACCATATATAAAGTTATTATAATGGTTCATATCAGTTTGTATAATATGATGGTTTTCTACTTTTTCTGCTTTGTATCATTGTAAATTAAATATTTTTGTGTTTTGTACTGTTGGTTGGAAAAGAAAACAATTCAAGACATCACCTGGAGCTCTGGGGAATACTGATGGGCATTTTTCACTATTTTCTGACATTCTACAGACTAGATAATCATAAAAACAATGGATCAATTATCCATTATTGAAGATAATTAGTTGTAGCATTAGTTGGGACAACAATGATTATACAGGTTTTATAAAACAGGGCATTCATTCATTTTAGGCTGAATTTGTAAGAATACATCTTGCACGCCATTAACATGAACACCTCCGCAGTCTAGTGCAATCCAGTAAAATATCCCTGCAATAAATACTTCCTTTATGGAGATATAATGCTCACTGTTCGACAGCTGTATCAGAGATGATTTGATTAAAATCTGTGGTAATGTTTGAGGATGAGTTTGTGTATTTTGGGTCATTTTCTTGGATTAAGGCATTCCTAGTATTTAAATTCTCCTCATCCAATAAAATGAATACACTGAAGGAGGCTATATTAGAGAAAATGTCACTTGTGGTGTGTGTTTAGACAACCTCAGACAACAACAGACCTCACACCTGCCATGACAATAAATCAGTGTCACAGTGAGATGGTGAGGACAAAACCATATTGCCTCCAAATCCAAACAAATTCCACAAAGCCCCGAAACAAGTGAAACCTTTGTCCTCTGCCTCTCTTTTTGTTTGCTGCAGCTTTAAACATCTAAAAAGTAGCCTACATTAGGTTAATAGGTCACCGAGGTGGACCAGCAGATGCACACATGTGCCGGTGTTAATTGCCACCAATGAGTCTGTGTAATGGGCAACTCCGCCAATTACATTTAATTGTACCGTAGCTAAATCAGCCATACCCCGTTTCTGTATGTTCTTTTCACACCAAGCCCTCCGCTCATATGGGGCTTAACACTTGCACGACAATCCCCCGGCTCTCCACCCTCCGCGCCGAGCCAAGAGAGGGAGCTCCCCCCACCTGAGAGCTCTCACTGCCCGGCCTCTGGGCGCGCTCAGGGCCGTATGTTCGGCGCTGATAACGCCAGGAGTTTAGCATGCAGAAGTAGGATCCGCGAACATTGCATTATAAGGACGGGACACCAACATCACGTGCGACAATGGCGCTTCTTATGAATTGTTAATGTTGGTTATATCTTTCCCCCGCAAACCTGGTGATAAAGGAGCGCTAAGCAGCTTGAGGGAACAATAATCTGAGGTTTAGGAGCGAAATCCCCAAACAACATACAGCAACGGCGAGCTCTGCCTCTGTCCCGCTTTTACTCCATCCAACCATGCATGCAGGCTCATTTAGAAATACATGAATATACGTTAAATTACATAGAATATCATACATGGATACACAGCTTTCACATCCTGGGCAAATAGTACGTATAAAACCTATATGTCTTTATATTATTAGCCTATTTTTATTATTATTATTATTGCTATTACTATTATCCAATTGAATAAATCTCTAATCGTGAAATGTCCTTTAACAAACCTTTAACAAAATTGTATGTATTTTGTATTTAGTTTATTTTAGTTCCTTTAAAGTAATTTCTCAAAAAGACATCATCTTGACATCTTGCATACTGTTAAATACTGTAATTATTATTCTGCTTCTGAGTATTGATAATAATAATAATAATTATTATCATTAGCTATTATTAGTAGTAGTATTATATGTTCAATTATGTAAATAGTATTGTTATTAATATTTGATACCACTACAAAATAGCATAATCTTAAAATATCGTACTTTAATAATAATAATAATAATAATAATAGCCTAACATCAATACCAATAGGATAAAAACCTTTAATTGAACAACCTAAAAGTATATAAATAGATAATAAAAATTAAGGTAGAATTGTGAATAAACTGTCGAATAATTATATTAATAAACTGAATGTAAAGGAAGAATACTAGTTACCATTTTCACCCCTTGGTTTGCTCAGTAAATAGCCTTGTTTTTATTAACCCATAAATCAATAGGTTGCCTCCATGCATAATTCAAAAGAGACCCTTTATTGATGCTTTGATAATTGACATAGCTGTTTCTGTATATGGAGTAGGCCTTCATGGGCCATCACAAAACAAACGCTCCTCTGACATTTTCTTTATAATAGTATGTTTTGTGGATTTTGACATGGAAGTAAGATAGAAATTTATTTGAAAAATCAGAACAATAAATCCATTTCTCCTCCAACAACTAAGTACATTAATTAATGCTTCTCAAATTATTTGACAAATTTCTTCGTGTCTTTACCTGAACCCTGGACTCCACGAGGTCAAGCCTGAGCGCGAGCGCCTCCCGCATGAACACATCCGGATAGTGACTCTCATTGAAAGCCTTCTCGAGCTCCTCCAGCTGCCACCCGGTGAAATTCGTCCTCGTGCGTCTCCGTTTACAACCGGGACTGTCCTTATCCAGGTCCCCGGAATCTGCAGTGGTCGACGTGTGTGTGTTTGAGTGTGTGTGTGTGTGTGTGTGTGTGTGTGTGAGTGAGTGAGAGAGAGGAGATACTGTCATGGCAGAATTTGCTTGTAAAGCACCAGTTTAGTGTAAAACAGACCGCTGTCACACCTTTTTTTTTTTTTTTTACATATTTTATGGCAAGTGAACTCTGATAAATCAAGTCACAAAATGAAGGCCTAAAATAAACATATCATAATGCTATATCTGATATTTAAAAACATCCCCAATAATTGCAAAATTCATTTTTTTGACCATGTAATACCCAGCAATCAGCACCCAATATGAATGTCATCGAGATTAATGAGACGTTGTTGCCTTTATTTTAACGTCCAGTGCAGTTTTTACAGTAAAATTTTTAAAAATGTTGCCTGAACATAAACTTTCTTGTCATTTCTTTTTAAATTCACCAAGCTCCAAAACTTTTAAACATGGTTTTCTGTGCAGACTGACTTTCTAGTTTAAAATCTGTCCTCAAAGGCTAAAAAAGCCTTGATTTAGCCTTAAAGTCCACTAAAAATGGCCTTATTTGTCCATAAAACAAGCTACTTACATTTATTATGCTTCCTATTACAACACTTCCTATTACTTCCTATTGTTCCCACACAGGCTTTTTAACGAGACAATAGACAAAAAGAGCCATGCCTACCTGAGAGTTTGAACTGCTGGCTGTCGGGCGAAAGCAGCGAGTTGGAGCTGACCACCGAGGCCGAGCACGAACCGTTAAGTAATCCGTCTATAGAGAAGGGGACGGCGGACGCGGACTGCAGCTGGTGCCCGCTGGCGAGCTCGTAGACGTGCTGGTGGTGGTGGTGGTGGTGGTGATGGGGACCGAGCGCGTACGGGAAGCCCACCAGCCCGCCCAAGGAGCCTCCGAACTGGGCGTGAGGATGCTCGAGTACCCGACTGTCCATGCTCGCCCGGGCTGCGGCGGGGCCGAAGTGAAGATGCAGAGGGAGGCAGTGTGGCTGAACATGCAGTCAAAAAAAAAGTCAGGGAGAGGAGGAAGAAGCTGCGAGGAGGAAGAGAAGGAGGTGAAGGCGGAGGGAGAGAGAAGGGAACCCAGGCAGACGGCCGTCTCCCGCGGCCACGGTACTGTCTGTAGTGAAGCGGCGGAGACCAGGCTACACGAGGTATTTCACGTTTACGGTCCAGCCGAGATGTCAACCCTGCTCTTTCTCTCCGCGAGCCAGCTCATTAGGACTTCTCCATCTGCTCGCGGGACCAATAAGAAACGTTAATCGCCCTGTGACGTCAGAGACGCGGTTAATGGAGTAACTGAAGGCAGAGCACGAGGAAAAAAAAAAGAGAAAGAGGGAGCACGTGTTTTTTTCTTTCCGGATCGATCGCTAATTACACTTGGCGCGGTCCTTTAATTCAGACCTGTCAACACAATAAGGACGAAGCCGGCGCGTGGAAATAGCCAAGTGATTGATAGGCCGACTCCATTAAACTCTGCATGTTTTATATATACACATATATATTTTTTATGAGAAAACACGTTTTCGTTTAACTTTAAGAAGCAATGACTCTTTCCTTTCTCCGCGTGCCTCGTCCTTTCCCTTCTCATTCGTGCACGCGCGCGCGCGCCCGCATCATGCGTGTGTAAGTGTTTTACAGGGGCATTCAGGGCCAGATTGATCCAATAACAGCGCCTTTATCATCCCCCCTTTTCCTGAGCTGTCACATCGCATTTTAAACTACAAGCCTCTCTCCATCTCCCAGCCCCCCCCCTCCCCCCACCTCCTCCACACACACACACACACACACACACACACACACACACCATATCCAATGTGTGAGCCGTCCTACAAAAGCCAGACTGCGCATCATTATCTCGATTTTTCACCTGAACGGCTTACACCGATGTTTAGTTGTAAATGACGAACAACGTGGGTTGTAGCCTACACGATGTGACGTTTCCAAGAATCCAATACTCGCACATGCGGGCTCCATTCAGCCTTAATGTATCGATACAGGACAATATTGGTCTGAGACTTGAGACTCTCAATGCAACTACAGCATTTTTTGGTGAATTCCTCAAACAAGGTTATGAAAAATTAAAAATTAAAAAATAAAACAAGAGCAACCCGAGGCATGCGTCTTAGTACTATGCTTTTCAAGTTTTAATCAGCCTAATATTCATAATAAAGCACTTTTTCAAACACACAAAAAAAGGACAATAAACTTAACAAAGTGTGTATTATTAACAGTTATAAGCTATTAAATGTAACACAGGATATCAGTTATGAGAAAGTAAACTTATTAGTAACTAATTGGCAAAACAATCTCACCTCAAGGTCCAATTAGCAGCTGTTCTGGAGCTTTCATTCATATCACATGACAACTCCACCTGCTGATGAAGATCATGTGACCATGAGCGACAGCTCCGCAGCAGCTACTATGGATCTTGAGGTTAGATTGTTTAGTCATCTACTGTTTCTGAGGTCAAGAATGAAACTTCAAAACTCAGTTATTAACAAAACAAATGGAGTATTTCAGTATAATGCACTGCTCTCTTCTTCCACCAATAGATGGAAGTAGAGAGCGGTGCAAATTCATTTAAAATAATCTCTCTATATAGTAGGCTATATGAATGTATTAACGCTGATGAATAAATATTTTGCTATGCTACCCATTATGATACAAAAGTGATCCAACCTACAACCCACTTCATTAATAGTTTTACACTTTTTGTTTTTCATACAATGAATCAGGTAGTTATGGTCTTTTCTGAGAAATTCAGGAACAAATGAAAGATGAATAAGTAAGAAGAATTACAACTTAGTCAGAATGAAAAGTAATTGTTGTAAAGACCTAAAACATGTGAAATAGAAAATGGGAGGAATAAAGCCTGCGTGTGCAATACTGGCCATAAACACACAGATGATGACTGTTTTACATTTACTATAATGCTGCCATGACTGATGAGTATATTATATTGATGCTTTCTATATTTATGTATAAATTCACACCATAATCACATGCTTATTCACACATTACCTGGAAGGACGGATTATTTGTACACCTACATTATGCACCAGTCTTTGAATCATTGCAAAAAAACTTAACTTAAAGATTTGCAACTAAAACAACTTATGGTTTTGCCACACAACAGTTTAGTTAATGTTTGGTTTGCAAACAAGAAAACAAAAAATTTTAATATGGGAGTGGGCTTACTAACGCTATACACCATATTATGTAAAACATGGATGTCATATATATATATATATAAACATAGTACATTTGAGTGGATGTATAGGATGGATATTACAGTAGAAACAGGTTCCACAAAGACTTTTCTGTCGTGTATCTGGTGTAGCTTCTGGATGTTATGTGGTTAGCCGAGCCTTTTCTCAGTTTGCTCGGCACTTGAGGTTTGCACTCATGTTTGTGTTCCTCTAAGTGTGCCTCTTCTTTGAATGATGATCTCCTTTGAATAAAATCAACCACACAATGGACACAAAGCCTTAAATGGCATGGAGTCTCATTGACTAAAGAATAGCGAAACACAAGCAAAATGGAGTTAATGGGCCCTGGTGGTGTTAAGTCAACCACTGTTATTGCTCCAAACCTTGCAACAACCAGTCATCATGTAGCTCGTCAGAACACCAAGCAGAACGAAACTGGACTTCTCTCTTTGGACATCTTTTCCTGCTCTGACTCCTAAAGCTTTGCTAAAAGAAAAGCAGGGGATCACCAAAGTCATTCGAATTTTTTGCCTGGAAACCATGAATGTCTGTATAAAGTTATATATTGTATAAAAGACACACCAACAAAGCCATTTTAGCAAAACTGAATACAACATGTAGAAATGTTGAGCAATACGTGGTGTCTGTCTGCTGCAGATTAAAAAAAGAGAGAAGATAACTGCAATTAAAATTTCAAGTTATCCTATCGAGTTAAGGGTTTTGTCTAATGCAGGGAAATGGTGCTCGAATTGGAAAATGAAAAGGTTTTGAAATTTACAATCATGGCACAGGCCAGGAGCAACTGGGTGTCCAGGTGGACATCTTTGGGGAAGCGATGGGGGGAGAGCAAGAGAAAGATTATACATACGAATTGTAAACGGTGTCGCAGGGGCCAAATCTTGCCCGAGGCGGTGACTGCTTCATTTTGTGTTAAATTTCTTGACAGAAAGCCACCCGCGTGCTGGTGAATACTGAATGGTAATCAGAGCTGGTTGAATAAGTGGCCTCCCCCTCCCTCTTCCATTACTGTGAATTAATTCGACTTTATTTATCCAATTTCTGGAGCTGACAGAATGTTAATTTGAGTTGAGATTTCTCTCTGCTGTTCTGCCTGTGACCCGTAGCCCTGGGATTGGCGTGTTGTAATAACCTGAATCTTTCACCAGAAGCTCCGATAATTGTTACCTTATTAGCATGTAAATTGTTTAATTAATATTATTATGAAGAACCATATAATCCCTCAGTTACTTGACCCCGAGTCCACACACGAGCAGGCTTTCTGCATTTCAATGTCTAGTTTTTAAATGGACTCTTTAATGTCGGCTGGTTGTCGGGCTGTTATAAAACCCCTTTCCCCAATCTTAGTGCAACTTTGAACAGCTTGAGAGGCGCTTTTGATGTCACCCTGTCTCTATCTCTCTCTCCTGCTCTCTCTATCCCCTTTTTATTTCTTTGCTGCTCTTTCTGATGTGTATTTATTTTCCTGCTGCCATTTTTGAACATCAAAACCCAACGCCTTCTTGTCATTTGCCTATAAAAGCTTTTTTTTTTTTTTTTTAAAGCACCCCCTCCCTCCCTCCACTTTCCCAGTGGCTGTGCGAGCCAAACACATGCAGTGCTCAATGAAAAGCAGCCCTTGACATGAGGTCCTGAGAGACCGTAGCATTTAAATTCGCTTTTCTTCCTTCCTCCTCCTTTTTTGCTGGGCACGAGTGACATTGTCAGATGCTAGCTTTAATTAATTTGATAATCAGATGGGCGACTCGCATACAGGCCAGGGTTTGGGTTGCCTCGCCTCCAGCCTTCCTCCCGTCTCTCATCTCTCCGTGCAGGCAACACAACCAATCCTGCACTTAAGGGACAAAAGACAAAAAAATACAAGACAAAACATTGGCCCCCACTGAGGTTATAGCTTCTAGCTTCTTCTGTTGTCATTCAAAGATCTGAGGTAGCCTATGTTGACACCTTATATATCATATTTTAATTTGGTCAGATGTCAGAAGCACTGTGGTGTTACAGGGGATCCCCAAATAAAGAGCAGCAGGCCACTTTCACATTTTTGAGCTGATTTCTGGGTCTATATAGACCAACATGTCTTTACTGTACAAAAAATAATAACATACAATATCCAGCTGAGACCTCCTCAGTACCCCTCTTATATGTACTTGTGTCTCATTGCATGAGATGTCTATAATTAACTAAATAAAAATGCTGGCACGTTCACACAGTTATTCTCCTAATGTGCTTTCTGCAGAGACCCGTATACATCAACCTAAGACAGAAATCCAAAAGGAACATATTTATCCAAACATGTGCAGAGTGTATTATATTCTTTGTAAATATGTGTGTCTGTAAGCATGTTCCAGTGTCTGTCCCACGCACACGTCCTTCAGAAGTGTCTGGTTTTAGCCCCTAATCTCACTGAACTTGGCAGATGTCTTTTGAAACTTTAAACAGGGCTCTCTGCAGGGATTGAGGGTAAATTCTGCAGATGAAACAAACTAAGATAGTAACCTGGGCTTAGGTTAAGTAGTGATGCTTATCAACAAACTGCCATTGTATCAGCAAACAGCTAGGCTACTGTATAAGCTAGATCCTTCATTTTGCCAATTAATAATTAATAGCCAACCATACATGTACAGCTTTGAGACTGGGAACTTCCTTACTGCCTAGTTAGAAAAGTAACCTCCTGAAGCAGCCACCAAAATGAAGTAGAAAGCCAGCATTTTCATAGATGTTTGGTTTCTTTGTGGGGCACTAGATCACCATTATGTGCATGTAGCTTAGAGATTATCAGGTGTCATACTGAGCAAACAAAAGGATGTACTGCGTAGGGTCTTTAAGGTTGTTGGTCTGTCTGTCGGTCTGTTGTCCACCACTTTGGTCCAGACTGAAATAACAACTATTGGATGTATTACCATGAAATTCTCTACAGACATTCATGGTCCCCAGACGATGTACCCTAATGACTTTGGTGATCCCCTGACTTTTTTCTCTAGCGCCACCACGAGGTTTACATTTTTGGGTCTAAATAAAATACCTCCTGTCATGACATTTGGCACCGACATGTCCCCCACAAGATTAATTGGAATAACTTTGGTGACCCCTTAGCTTTTCATATAGTGCCACCATCAGGCCAAAATAAAAATTTTGTCCAAGATTTTGGTTTATCACCAAATACTTGCACATTTAATGACATTCATTGTTAGCATTTAGCTCAACATACTGCTGTGCCTAACTACAGCCTCACAGAGCTGCTAGCATGGCTGTAGGCTCTTAGTCTTGTTAGATTATCTATAGTTCCAGCCATCAGTCATTTACCAGTTATGGTCACATCAGGACAGGCCACAGACACAGTTTGCCCTGGGTAAATCAGTTTGCACACAGGGGCTGTGCAGTACAACCACAGCCTCACACTGTTGGCCGCCAAGCAGCTGCACAGGAGGAGTTTGGGGTCCTCACCTGTTTTTCCTGTCAGTCCAGAAACATTCCAATCAAACCCCACCTCTCTCGTATTTATAGACCACTACGGCTGCCAGACTCCATATATACATAGGCTATGTCTAAAGAATCAAAGCTACACCTGTGACCACCCATTAGCAGATAAGTTCCCAAAATAAAACAATTTTAAACTCATGCCTATTTCTAACCAAGGTTGATTTGAGACGAGGTTTGGGAGTATTTAAGGTTTAGACTAGACTTTATTATTGCTATTTATTTTTAAACTCACTTCAAACTTCATTTCAGGTGTGTTCTTTAGCAAAACTGTCTGTATGCGTCCAGAAAAGGTTTGAAAGGAAAAACTTAACATAACCTACTTCACCTGAGGTCATGCCCTCAACAATCAAATAGGCCCCTCAGTAACATTCACTTTGCCATAAAGACATGGAAACACCATGCCTGAACATTCAGAAGAAACTCCCCTGGTGCCCAAGAAACCTCCATTTTTTTTCAAACATGACCTATAGAGAAAGAAAAATAAAACTCTTACCATGTGGGTTACTACACAGAAGAATGATAATCTCGTTTGAGCCACAAAACCCTCAATATGCCTCTTGAGAGGAGGAATCAAGTCATATTTATTTTTTAATTAGCAAACTAAGGTGAAGCAGTGGAGAGTTAATTACTCAATTACTGCGAACAAGTTAATTTTTAACTATCTGAAATGAAGACAGTCATTATTTAGGCGATTGGTTGATAATTAACAGTCTAATCTAAATTAATTGTTGGGAGGCGCTTTTGATCCTGCAGTGCCTAAAACCAGGAAAGGATGCGATTCCAATTAAAAGTGAAGGGATTTAATGTATTGATGTTTGTTTTTTTACCCCACAAATCTTCTTCCTGGCACATAATGGACACTTTGATAATTTAGAATAGGAAAGCACCAATTTCCAGGCGAGTGCGTTTTAGCTCTTTTTCTCCACGCAATTAGAAACTTTTCCTCCATCTAATTATGAGCGTAACTGTGCGTCTGACGGAATATTGGGAGCGAATGCAAAGTGTGATTGATTTAGAGTTCTATTCTTTAATTCACCTCCTGTTTGATGGATTAAACGCGATGCCTTTAAAATCTGAGTCCGGCAAAGTCTCCCTGTGTAGGCTGCATATATATATATATATATATATATATATATTTAAAATGAGTGTAACAAAAGCCAAACTTCCTCCGGAGCAATAATTCCATTTCAATTAAAAGTGACTTATCACCTTTTCCTAAAACGTGCTTAATATGCCAAAAATGTTCAGTGCTTGAAAGAGTCCAAAATGCAATTTTAATTGTTATCAGCGAGTCTGATCTCCCCCTCTCTCTCTCTCTTTCTTCAGCCCCCCCCCGCCTTTTTTTTTCCTTGGCTGTCTTGGCACAAGCCGCACGGAAATAGACCTAATTAACCCCCCCTACCCCACAGGGAAATCCGCTACGCAAATTAACATTTTCAGAATGATATAATTTGAGAAATGGTGACGCCAATTTTTCCACGCACTGACTCCAAGTATTTGCATATACATTTTAGCAGCCCAGTCAATACATCTCTTGATCATCTGGAGCGTGCGTACACACGTGCGTGCATGCGTGTGTGTGTGTATGTGTGTGTGTGTGGGGGGGGGTGTTAAAACAAATGCTCACATCTGATGGGCACAGAGGAAGAATGGATCAGCCTATTCGGCCACTGGCTGGCTACTGGAGCCCAACAAAACCATCTGCCGGGAGTGAAACGGTGGAGGGGTGGAAGGAAGGAGGAGAAAGTCCCCCCCCCCAAAAGAGCTCAGCTTTAAAGCCGCTCAGTAAACGAGGAAAGATGTTTTAATTAGGAAGCAGGTTCACGTGCATCTCATTTAAATCACTTTAATGAGTGGCTCAGTCAGTGGCCTGTGCGCACGGAAATGAAAGGACTGATGCTGTTTGAAACAAAGGTGTTTTCTTTGGTGGCTTTTAGTTCATGTTTTGTTTTCTCAACTCACCAGGGTCCTCATGTCTCCTAACCCTTATAATTTCAATTTACAGTATAAGCACAATTTCAGTTTACTTAGTATTTAAATATATTAACCTAATCCAAATGCTGTTGTTTCTATTGCATATTAGGGCTCCAAATGTGTCCATATAACATTTGGATTACACAAGGTTAAGGACCCTGAGTATTAGGCTGGAAGACCCAATGATCACATGCTATAAGAGAAAACAATAGGTAGGCCTACAGTATTATCCCATTTATTGTTGATTTCCTTAGAGGTGATCTGTTGATTCAAGCATAATTATTCCTGAAAGAGATGTGTAAGTATATCCATAAGACGTCTATATATGCTCTT
The DNA here is from genome assembly GCA_002120245.1 of Maccullochella peelii. Classification (NCBI taxonomy): domain Eukaryota; kingdom Metazoa; phylum Chordata; class Actinopteri; order Centrarchiformes; family Percichthyidae; genus Maccullochella; species Maccullochella peelii. The sequence goes on from LKNJ01001473.1 coordinate 65,175, forward strand.
TATTCTGACACATAATTCATAAGTAGTTAAAGCATTGCACATAGTGAGAGATAACACTGGTTAAAGAAATCTAAAGTCTGCAATGCTAGTAAATCTGTAAATGTTCACACTGTGTTGGCAGCAGTTTTATCACAGTTTGTCCATAATGATGGACTGATCGAAGTGCTTATGCCAAAAAGTTAGTGTGTGACTGTAATAATCTATTATCAATTACTTGCATGTGACACTAACTCTGTAAATGTTTTCCAAGCAAGTATATAAAATTCCAGTCCAAATGAAACGACAAAATCCGGAGAGTTGTCAGTGTGTACATTGTGCTGCTGGTGGGAAACAGACATAATTACTTGTGTGACTGACTGGCTTTTATCAGTCAGCGGGACTTTTGATTCTTCATGGAGGTTGTTTGAGCCAAACTGGCACATTCAGCTTTCCAGCTCACACATTTTCATGGGCTTGCCCATATAATAGCATCATCCCTGACTAAATTCATACTATGTGTTTGTTGCGCTAAATCTGAGCAAGTATACATGTAGCTCAGTCAGATGGGCCACACCAGAGCTTCACCTTGGGCCGTGCAAACATATTGATAAAACTGGGCCTGAGCTGAGCAGAATAACATACTGTTGTTACATATTCATGTGGTATCCACAGTGCTTCTTGATGATCTGCTCCAAATGTGGCAGTGTATGTTTTCTCCAAAACAGGCCGCCCCCCCAAAAAGTACGGCCGGTATTTATAGCCAGAGTGACCCCAAAAAGTATCTGTTTCAGTGATCCTCCCACAACCACATCATTTTGAGTTTCAATGAGTTTCCAAACACATGGGCTCCTGTATCCCTGCATTACTTTACAGGAACTTGTAGCCTACATTTCAATGACGCTCCCTACTTTAAATGATCTGTTTAGATGCTGAGGTGATTCAAAATCAGAAGGGTATTCTTAACGCTTCTCTTTTGGGGAACAATGATGCTACAAGGACCATTGACATTCTGATATTTTTCATACAAGATTCAACCTGATTGATACAGTATTTCCTTTAAGAATTGATTGGTATTCTTAAAAAAATGTTGTCAGTACTTTACATTTACTTCTGCAGCAACTGATGCACACTCTCTATGTGAGAACTCTTTCACACAGCTGCAATATCCACTCGCATACAGACACACATTCAGTCAAACATCATAATGTTTATTAGATTGTCACTATACAATATAAGTTAGAATTAAAGAGGCAGACTAAAAAAGCTATAACATGTTCATCAATATTGTGCTTGCAAGATTATCCTGGTTAATTGTCCAAGCACTTTCTCTTTTACTCTAACATTAAGGTTCAGTTCTCTTTATCAGTCAAACAACCACTTTTAGAGCTATTTTTCATGCAGCCGGGTTTTTTTTTTTTTTTGTACATGTCATGACAGCATGCAGTCGATGGCACGCAGCCAAAATGACGGGACAGTTTAAGCAATTAATGCTCAAAGATATCAGTCAGTGAGTGAAATAATTCCAGATAAACTGCCAGTCCACCAAGCACAGCCTGATGATACCCTCTGGAATATCCCATCCTAACATATGCCTAATTGTTTACTACTGCTTGTTTACATAAATACAAAATGTTGCGGGGGGGGGGGGAGTAGAGGAGAGTCAGTACACTATAAGACAGAGCTGGAGAATTAATAACAATTTGTGGCAGATAATTACTTATCAATTAAAGCTGTTATCCTGCCTAATTAGGCAACGTTCATTAAATTCAGCCAATTTAAACCTTAATCAAAGTTAGCAGGGCCTGACAGCAGAGCGAGGATCAGTGGAGGAGCGCCCCCCACTGGAGGAGAGGGGAAGGAGGAGTCCCTCAGGGGGTGTGTGTGTGTGGGTGACAGTTTTATTAATTTTTTCATTTTATTTTGTATTGCTCTAAGAATGGGTGAGAATGAATGGATTTTTGTTTTATAGTTTGCATTTTTTTCATTATTATTATTAGCCTATTAGTAGTAGCAGCAGTCGTATGTAGTATAGCAGAAGTGGTAGTAGTGGCAAAAGAAGTACCAAGATCCTTTACTGAAGTAAAAGTAGTGAAATATTTCCATAATGTAAAAAGAATCTGTTACAGGTAAGATTAGGCCTTTCTAAGTATTATATTAATACATATAATCATCATTATTATTGTTGTTGATGCATATATATCTCCAAAGTAAATCTGTCAAATAGATGTAGAAGAGGAAAAAGTTGTGGAGTTGAACTATAACGTAGCACCAAATGTAAATACTAAAGTAAAGCATGGCCAGATTAACCTGTTTGGGGGCCCTGGGGCAAAAAATTAACTGCTCGGCCCTCGTTAACCCCCCAGTCCTCCCACTCTCTAGGTTTGCTGTGTGGCACTTTAAAATAACATAATAAAGTCATTTAGGAAAATGAGCCACCATGTAAGCGCAACATCAGCTGAAATAATGAAGTTCTGGAAACTAGATTTTGATATTGAGCTCTTCTTCCAGACAGGGACCTAAAGGTCAGGTGATGAAGTAGGACCTCAGAATTGTAGCCTACTTAAGTACAGTAGGCTACTTGTGTAAAACGTTATTATTATTATTATTATTAAACTTTATTACCTATTATTAATATTTAATGTATTATTTAATAATGACAGAAATCTACGGGCACACAGTGACTGGAGGTTTAACACACTCCACCCTCTGGCCTGACAGCTCTGGTTTTCAAAGCCTTCACTTCCAGGAACTGTTGTGGCCAATTGACAACAAAGCACGCGCTTCTCGGGGCGCCTCGGCACGAGCAACGAGTTAATTAATATTGGCTCTTGTTTGGTCTAGTTAATGAATGAGTGAATTATGCACCTTTGGGACGCCGCCTCCCCAATCGGTTTAAATTATCCCCCGCACCCCTCTTCCAACATTGTCCTCCAATTTCCCCACTCTGATCCTGCACTGATGGGGTCTCTGTCAGCAACCAGACCACGACACACACACACACACACACACACACACACACGGAGACCGAGGCTACCCCTGCCGTCTCCATCTGTCTGTCTTTGTCCTGCTCGGGTGTATTTTAGTTATTTGTCTCCAGCACATTTATTGCCCCCTTCGATTTTTTTTTTTTTAATTCAACGCTTCTGTTCGACCTCGCATCGTCAGCTCAGGGTGGCAAATAACTTCCATCCCATTAACTCGTTTGAGAGGGGAGGGTAGTCAAACAAAGCTTGGCCGCAATCTGATCCTCTCTCTCACACACACACACACACACACACACACACACACAACACATATTTAGTCCTGTTGGTCAGAGCGGGGGAAAAAAGATCCATATTATTTGCATTAAAAGCCTCACACCGTGAAATTCATTTATAATTACAAAGCGGGGTGCTGTGTGTGTTATGCAGATCAGGGACATGTGTGTGGGGCGAATGGCTCGGATTGGTTATTCTGTGATATGCTAACACGGAATGTATGGTGACAGATTGCAATTATCCCGTTATTGTAATTGTCAAAGTCAATTCACTGCAGGCCGAGTGCAGGCTGCATGAAAAAAAAAAAAGACCAGGATTTACACACGACTTACATTTGGTTATCTTTTTGACCCTCGTTTCCAATCCAGTTTTTAAAACAGTCTCAGCTTTAACAAACACTACTGCTGTCAGGCCATCACCTCAGATGGCACCATGACACATCTGCAAATCAGAGCTGGAATTGAAGGTTGGCCTTGACTTAAGGTAGTTTATTGATCAATTATGTATTACGTTTTAATTATGTGTTATGAATTGAACATATGTCGAGCAATTATTGTAGCATCTGGTGAAAGTTAAGGTTTTTTCGTCCAATTAGGCCTATGGGAAGATTCTGTTCAGCTCTAAAAAATACTATTAGGCCTGTAGTGATTTCATAACATTAACTGGCTGAAAATGTCCAGCAAGTTGTAACCTATCATATCGAAGAAAATTCTGAAATTATTTCTCTATTGCAATATCAAACAAAATATGGGCCTACCGGGTATCCTGTGTGATGAGGAGTTGATTGTGAATCCAAGGTAAACTGCCCCTAAAATACACTTACAGCTTGCTCTGCATGTCCTCATGGATCTCCAGCGGCCCCGTGTGGTGAACAAGGCACGTTGCAGGGCAGCATGGCCATCGACAAAGCTCATGTCACTATGAACCAGAAGCAAAAGACATTTTCATTCCAAACACCACAGCATTTCATTTGACTAGAGAGGGAAGGGAACAGATCAATGGCATCACCTGGCTTACCTCAGTAGCACTGGTGTAGTATGCTGTGCAAAGTATGTTGCCTACAGTATTTGATCCATGTTCTCATTATCACTATCCTTAAATGTATAAAAATATGATATCTATTGACTGACTGAAGTTTCAGTTAAAATAACAGCACACTATAGATGGCAACTTCCTTATATTCTGCTCAGATATCCAGAAACTAATCAGTACCTTACCTGGCCTTATTTAGAAAAATGTGCCATGTGAGCACAATATAAAATAAAATAATAAACGTGTCAGAGGCCCAGGGTCACAAGATTACATATAATGCAGATCACGGTTCATATTTGCAAACTAATTTGCAAGTAATCAAATGACCAAAAAGCTACTGACATACAGTAAACCTGCAGGGATTCTGAAGGTTTGTGCGGTGGGTGATCCAGCCTTCACTAACTGATATGTAGTTTGTTGCATACTGTACATTCAAAGCTCTAAAACCCAGTGGACAAAAAGTGTGTTTCTGACACCTCCAGATGGTTGTAGTAGGATAATTTCTATCTCCTCCGCCTGTATGCTGACAGGTGGCAGCAGCCTCTGGCTTCGTCACAAATCCACTACAGCTGTATCTTCATGCTGCTGTTGAGCATCTGCTGGTTCTCCTTCACTGAGCAACAGACACCTCGCTGCCCTGATGGACAGTGTGGCTTAACAATTCCTCTTAAAAGAATTTGCATTAGCCATTTGGGGGTGTAGATCTGAGGGATGGCTTGTGACCCTGTGGCAATCTTAGCCACCCTGCTGATGCATCCCAAAAAAGAAAAGGAAATGTATGAAGAAGTAGGCCTACATATAGACACAGCACCTGAGGCATAAAGTAAAATAAGCTTTTGCTTAGGGCCCCTCAGCCACCATGAGGCCCAAAAACAAAGTGAAAATGTCTGTTTGAGTCCCTCTGTTTATTTGTATGCATAATTCCCTTATTTAAAGATACTAATTTTGTGTCACAAAGGGTCCCAAACCCTCCCATCCCAGACAATAACTCCCATAAATTTGGGGTTTGTGTTGAGGGGGTGCTTTAATGTTTTGTATATGGAGGAGATAACAAAATCAGGGAGTGTATGCTATCTAAAGCTAGAATATCAAATGTTTTTATATCTGGACTTTGAATTAATGACACTGCACGGCGCAGATGCTGTTTAAAATAAGTTGAGTAGTTTGGGTAATGGGCTTATTCGCTTCCTGGCAGAGTTATCTTGATGAGAAAATCAATACATAAACACTGATTTTTAACGTGCTTTTGAGGGGGATTAGCTGCTGGTCAGTAGCCTAGCCTACATGGGTGACACAGCTGAGCACGTGCACACCTGCATCTCTTTCTACTTAATTAAACCCTTCATGCCTTCAAACCAGACCACAGGGGCTTGTGCTTGTGTTAGCGGTTGTGATGGCTGAATCTCGACGAGTTCAGCTGACCACTTTGTCCTGTGATGTAAGCCTACCTTCAGCCTCTGACAAGCCGGCTTCGGCCCAAAAGTCTCCGTCAGGTGTTGTCCAGGGGAAAGAAACCGGTCGAGACCGACCCGCTGACACAGACACAGTCCGGCTGGTGCTCACGTTATTTGAGCCTGATGAGCGGAGCTTTCCAGAGTTCAGCTACAGTCAGCTAGTTGACAACAAGGTGGGATTTTAACCGGACTCACTGATGGTTTGAATAGTCAAGGCTTCCATCTTAATATCCTGCAGCTACTGTAGCCTATATGGATTTAAAAAACAAAACAAACAAGCTGTAAGCGGTTAATATAAAAAAAACAAATGTTTCAGGGGGTCATGACTGGACTTTTATCAATTAACAGAAAACAGTATGTCTGTCATTTTTTAACATTTGCTGGTTACAGCTGTAAAGATGCTGAGACACACTTGTTTTTTTCCCTCATTATGTGTACATTACATCAATATCATGATTTATCATAATGAAAAAGTAATACTAGTAATAGGAAATTAAGACAAAAGTTGTGATTGGCATTTATTATTATAATATATATTATAAGTGATTACATTAAAAAGATAAAAAGCTTTCCTGCTATTTACCACTTTGTTCATGTCATCTGACAGGGTCACTTTTTTTTTTTAACTGTTTAAATGTTTTTTCAAACTTTTAAATTAAATAACCATCCTATTACTATACTAGTGACCTTAGTTCATCTTTCCAAGTATTGCACTACTTATTTAACCTAATTTAAATTTGTCAATTTTTTTCTTTTTCTTGCATCACTGGTTTTTATTTTAATAGATTAAAACATGGAGACTCCCTTTTACAATTAATATTACCCAAATGGTTAGCTTTCAACTCACTCAAGATTATTCGGCTTTTTCTGTGAGGATTTTGTGTTGGTGTCCACCAGATGCCTTTTTCCTCTAAAATATATGCAAATGATCTTTGTTAGTCCTGTGACAAGCTGACAACCTGTCCATGCTGTTTGGCTGCACACTGCACAATCAGTGCATGCTGGGATGGACTCCAGCCCCAGTGAGCCCGATCTGGAATTGGAGGGTAATGAATGAGATAGTGAAATTCACTAACATCTTGGGTCTTAGGCTAAAACGGAGCTAAATGTGTTACTACAGGACACAGAACTCCTTTTTATTTTTGTGTAAAATGTATGATTTGATATGAAACTTTACATTTTTATAGATCAACCACACAAAAGATAAGGTCCCACTGAGCAGATTTGAGGACGAAGAAAAGAGGGAGAACGAGGAGGCTGCTGCTTTTGCAAGGAAGTTGGAGGAAAAATATGTGAGTAGATGTCTTTTTTTTTTTTTTTTTTTTGTTTTGTTTTGTTTTTGCCAACGTGAATTTATTGGTAAATATAACAGATTTTGCCAGGAAACCTTTAGTTAAACGAAGACAGGTGTCACCCTCCATTTTGAAATGGACAATATCTCTTTGAATAAAATCAAACATGCAAATGGAACAACAATATTTTTCTTCCCCTTGTTGCAGGGTGGCAAACCTAAGAAAAAGAAGGACCGCATTCAGGACTTGATTGATATTGGGTATGGTTATGATGACGAGGATTCTTTCATCGACAACTCTGAGGCTGTGAGTCAGTGTTAAGTCACACGTTTGGATTTCCCGCAGAATTGTCATCAGTTAATCTTTCTGTTTATTTCTTCTATCAGCATCTTTGAAGACCTGTTGTCTTGTGCAAAGACAGTGTTGATATACTGTATCCAGACCTTGGTTTTTTACCATAAACTGTATGGTTTCTACTATAATCACTAGCAAATTTAGGATTTTTTTGTCTTTAATCACTATGGTCAACAAGTCTCAAAATCAAAACACATGATGTTCCAAAAAAAAAAAGTGTCTGACAATACTTCTTCTGCTCAGAAATGTGGTCACTCTGTTTGTTTCCCCTCATTTGTTCCCAGTTTTGACATTTAAAGGCTCATCAATCCGTCTCCACCTTGTCTTTGGCTTATTTTAATATTTTTTGAAATCATAATATTGCTTCTGGCTGGTCTGTGTAGTATGACGAGTTTGTGCCAGCCTCCATCACAACCAAATTTGGTGGATTCTATGTAAATTCGGGCGTGCTGCAGTTCCGCCAGGCTTCTGACACTGAGGACCTCACAGCAGAAGAGAAAGCGCTTGAGCCCTCAAAAGTAAGTAGTGCATCTCACAATCGGATTTATTGCCAAGTTAAATTTTGCTTTGGTATATTGGTGCATAAATAAGCATAGTAGAGAAAAATAAAACATCTAAAAAAAAAGCAAGTCAATAATACAAATGGAAAGATTTGCAATTTTAAAAAAGGAAGACATATAAAAAAACATCTTTTATGATAAGAGCTGTACAGTTTATGCAGGATGTGCAAAATATTAACAGATCTAAAAAGCATGCAAAGCATTGTAATGGGTGTTTTGTTAATCTCAGGGAACAGATTTCAATTTAAGAAGCCATTTTCAATGCTGTTTCAGAAGTGACTGAATGCCCAAACTGTTCTTTGCACCAGTGTTTTGTGTCTCTAAAGTTCTCAGTATGATTAGACTCCTGTACTGTATCTGATGAGACATAACACCTTCAAACGTACATTATTTTTTTAGAAACGTAAACTCAATGGCGGACAGGGTAAGCCAAAGAAGAAGTCGTACAAAGAAGGTGGAGAGATGAAAATCAGTGTGGATCCCAAGTCAAGGTGAGGTTGACCAAAACAATTTTACCTCTTGTTTAGAGCCAGTTGATGGAACATTTGATTCAGTATGATTCTCAAAATAATTCTTTCATAAGCTTGGTGTGTTTATCTTGTAGCACTTTGTCTAAAATTGGACCTGATGAGGAGATGAAAAAGAAAAAGAAGAAAAAGGCTGTTGGCACATTAAGCGTCACCAGCATGTTGAAAAAGTTTCAAAGAGAGAAGGAGAAGGAACGACAGAAGATGAAGAAAGCAAATCAGAAGGCAGACGCAATCGTGGGTGCACCCAAAATCCCTCTGTGCCCTGCAGATGCAGCTGGGGGCGGAGGCTCTGGATTGACCGACCCTCTCCTCAGTTTAATTGGATCGACCAATGACCACGTTCTGATTCAAGCAGCCAACGCAGTGGATTTTGATATTGATTTGGACTCATTATTAGATGTCAGTGAAGAGACCTCATCACCAAAATTGGTCCCTCAACCTGCCACTGTTTTCCAACCCAAAACAGATGATCAGACTCAAGCCCAACCTCCAAATACAAAGACTAACTTGCAGCTGAAGCCTCATTCAGAACAAATCCAGTTCCTGTCACCTCATCAGTGTGTCCCGCTGCCAGAGGGACTTCCCCCAGATCTGGTAGACGGCATTCGAAAACTCATGATGGTAAGGTTAAAAATGTGTATGCTGAAGTGAAGATGTCTCTGTGTGTCGACAGATTTAACATTTGTGAATAGCATCAATTGTAAATGGACAAGTGCATGGTGGATGCGCAGATGACGTACACACATTTTTCAGGCTGCCAGGACCTCAGAGGGTGAGTCAAAGCTCAAGTTCTTCACGCCAGAAATCAACTCGATCCTGCTTGAGTGAGTTACCCAACAACACAGACAAAGCAAGTTTTGTTGCATTTTGGCAGCTATTGTCTCAAGCCCGGGGCACACTGGAAGCCTTTTTATAAACCCATATAAGCTGCAAAATGACTTGAGTGTTGCAGATTACACTTGAAAGGTATCCTGTGGCGTTTCAAAGTTAGTGTCAAAGTGTTTCTCAACAAAATGCATTGTGTGAATCCTTGAGGCCTAACAAATTTGTTGTGTACATTTCCATCCTTAAACAGTTTTCCAAGTTGTATTAATCCTGCATTGTTTACATCCATGTTTGCTAGCTTGCAGACTTATCTTCCCTACTTTTCTAGCACACTTTATAGGTTTTATGGCGTGCATGCCAGCAGCTGTCAATTTAGTGGAATTGGCATGAAACCTTTGGCAGGAAAGTGTAATGTGGTGTCACATGTTTGTGTACATGCATGAAATGCAAACAATTACTAGTACTCAAAATTCCACAGGGCACCTTCAGGTCACATTTTCCCAGATTGAATTCATAAATATCCACCTTTTTTGATTGGTCTGAGGTTCAGTTGACAAGAAATTCAAACCCTAAATTGCTGCACACTTGCAGATGATGTGTGCTCACTGTCCATGGTAGCCTGCCATATGTTTTTGCAGACTAATGCAGATTCTCCACAATCCTGAAACTGAGTCATCATGGTAAATGGAGTGCATGTATAATGCCCTCCACATGAGAGCAGTGTAAAGCACTTCACATTCATCATCCTACACATATTGTACATTGACACACTCATGGTTGTGAAAGTACCTTGCAAGGTGCTGGCTGGCTCATTAGGAGCAGTTTTGGCGTACAATGTCTTTCTTAAGGTCACTTTGACAAGCCGTTGGGTGGATAAAACTACCAGTTCTGTGATTACTGAACAACCTTTTCTGACCTACACAAATCTATAATCTCGCTTTAAATCATAAAGCCATGTGTTCCTGGCTTTAGCTGTCCATAGTGATATTGATCATAGTGTTTAAGTGCATAGTTCAGCTCTCTCACTGTGTCTTTGTCCAGAATTGAGTTGCAGTGTCGAGAACAAGGTGGCCAGTTGCGCTCCAGGGTGTACACACACCTGTCGTCTTTCCTGCCCTGCAGCAGAGACACACTCCTCAAACGTGTGAAGAAACTGTTACTCACACACGTGGTGAGTGTGTTTTTAATGTTTGAGTTGTATTCTTATTACATGTAGTATGGGTTGTTTTTATATTTGCATGTGACTCGCTTCCTGAATTTTGACATTGACCAGGAGGAACCCCCCGATGTGGAGGACCCCATGCACAAACTTAAGGAGGCCATCGGCAAAGCTATGCCCGAGCAGATGGCAAGTTTCCATGAAAACTGCCAAGCATACGAACAAGTCAAGAGTTCAAAGTGAGTTCATAAGTGTATGTTCGAGGCTAATAGTTTTGAAAAAATCACTTTTATTTGGTTTTAACTTGTACAGTTAGATTACTTGGGGTAATTTATTACTTGAATTACTTAAAATTAAAAACATTCAACATGAATATTGGAAACATTTAATTTGATTAAAATGTCAGAAGTTTATTCTTTCATACTGAAACATGACATTAAAGGTATAGAAACCCTATCTCAAAATGAGATGTTCCAACAACATGTGATGCCATAATTGCACCGTGATTGCATGATGTCAAAACGATACATAACAGGAAAATATACCAACAGATGATCAGCAAAAGGTGGCGTTAAGATCTGGCTATTGACCTTCCATGTCAAAACAAAAACTGACACCACCTTTAGGGTCTAATCCTCAAGTAGGTGTTTTTCTTAAAGGAAAACTTCATAATTCAAATCGAATACTTATTACCTTATTCATACAGTGTCGGTGATGACATCAAAAATTATTTGTTCGCCTCCTATCGTACAAGGCATAAAAGTTGCATGAACAAACATTTCTGTACAGCTAATATCCAAAGGTGGCTGTATACATAATTAAATGCAGTGCATGTATGTATGCCTTTTTTGAATAGGGTTTGGGTTCACTGGTAATATATTTTTCTCTTTCCCATCTTGCTCTCTGCTTATGTCCATGTCAGAGCAACAGAGGAGGAGAAAGAAGGCAAACAGCAGGTGAATGTTGGCCAAGAGGACAATGTGGAGGAGAAAAGTGGGAAAAGAGGAGGTCCCAAGAAGTTGTTCAAATGGAATGAAGAGATCAGGTCAGATATAGATAGATGGATAGATAGATAGATAGATAGATAGATATAAAAAATCACTAGATCATTTTGAAATGCTCTCATACTTCACTCTTGCATAATAACAATTACATTTTCTCTCATACAGGGAGTGCCTGAGTCATGTGTTACGGGTGAAAATGGAGAGATATAAAAAGGATGGGAATGGGAGCCAGCAGATAGAGGAGTACCTTAAGACCTTGTTAGACAATGAGGTCAAACTGCTTTGGCCAAAAGGGTGGATGCAATCTAGGTATGTGACACTGATGCAAATTCACATCTTCAGTCGTAAAAAACTGATTTTCATACTTTTAAAAGTACTTCTTTAGCAGATTGTACATGTAGCCATGCCTTTTCTCAACATTTGTTGTTTCAGGGTGCTGATAAGGGAGAGCAGGAAAATGTTAAGCCTCTTGACGTCATTACCGTGAGTGCAATAAAGAGTTGAGCTCCAGCTTTTAATTTGATGTCTTTTTATTAGCATGAATTTCTAAATGTAGTCAAAAGCTCCAACAGGTATTATGTAAAATGTGATTTTATTTATTTTTTGTAAAAAGATCCAATGCATCCAAAGTCCAATTACAAATTCGCTTGATGTCTTGCGTGTGCACTCAGAGTAAAGAGTGCCAGGTCTGAGAAGAAGAAGAAGAAGAAGTCATCCATCAGTGGTCCTCCCACTACGTCAGATGGCTGCAGCGTTCTCCAGGGATGTCCACAGCTGAAAGGACTCTCCCAAGAAGCAGACGATGTCTTTATCGAGAGCTCGAATATCTCCAATTCTATGTCACTTGGTGCTGTGAAGAAGGAAGTTGCTGCCTTGAAAAAGGTGGAAGGTAAAACAGGAGGAGGTATGGCAGTGGATGCTGGTTCCTCTACATCTGCGGAGTCAGTCGAACCTCCGGTCAAAGCTACATCTGCTCCAACTCATTCACTTCTGGATATCCTTGCTGATCAAGCGCTGGCTCGGGAGCAGCCTTTCTCAGTTCCCCAGGAGCTCCTAGCAGCAGCTGTTGCAAAATACAAACGTTCATTTCAGCACTGGAGCTTTGAGGTTGACACCAAAAGTCCTCCCCTTCCTCCTCCGCCGCCTCAGTCCAGCCCAGTCAGTTTCCCAGTGAGTGGGGTGTGTCAGATTGTTTTGCCCCAGCTGCTGCAGGTCAGAGACTTCGCCAGGCACATGGAGGCTGGCCAGATGCAGGTCATCGCTGATGATGCTGACGTTACTATACAATAACAACTCTCAAGGCAGCTTTTCACACAGTAAGATTTATTTATTTTTGTTAAAACTTTGGGTGACCTTAAAGTTATTTACTCTCGAGTTTGGCAGAATGTTTGTTTAAAAGGGTACTCAAGTGTTTTAGTATTGCACTTCTATAAAGTTGATTGACTCTCACGAGACAGATTTTAAAAAATCAATTTAAAATCAAAGCCGCAGATAAACTAGATAATTGGTCCCTACTATGGGTCAAGCAAAAACCTTCATTTCCCATAATGCAACAAGCAGCATCTTTTTGTTGGACCCTCCCTGCCCGTTAAATGCCCACATCTCTCCACAACTTCAGTGTGACAAAATAACCTTTACTCAAGGTTCACTTCCAAGCTTTCCATGACACCTGAGCAAACTACATCTGATGAAGACCATGAGATGTGGGAAGCTCAGGAAAAAGCTAGTCAGTGGATCTTGAATTAATATATATTTTTTGTCAACTATTTCAAATATATTATACAGCATCTTTGTAATAAAACCATGCATCCAGCAAACAACTAAATTACCATCAATGGTCCTTTTTAAGATGACACAATGCAACAACCAAAGCAGGCAAACAATTTTGTTTTGTAGACTTGGAACATTTTTGTAAAAAAACCAAAACATGAATATAATCCTCTGCATTTGGTGTATGTCTTCCTAATATACTAATATCAAGTGCTTAAAGATACCTTGATTCTTTAATTTAAAATTCTAATAATTTGCTTCAATACCAATAACTCAGATGATGATCATCAATGACATTGCCCAGACATTTTGTCATTTGGATAGAAAATAAGTCTTGTATGTATTTGTCTTTTCTTTCTAGATGGGAGCAGCTTCCTTGGAGATGGACTGATGATGGGATTCTAACAAACACAGAAGTTTGGATACCTAAATCAGCAGTGGAAATGAGTTACCCAGCTAAAGTTAATAAACTAATGGCAATCTGACTTTTTATCTACAGTCAGAGGGTGTGGTTCTCACCTGAAGATGTGTTGTCATGTGCTCATGTATCATCTTTACTTGTGTTTGAAATGAGTGTCATTTGAGATGGGAAGAAACAACAGGGAGTAATGCTAGTGGCTTTGACCCATTAAAAAAAGAAAAGGCACTTTTACCAGTGAGCAGAGAAGTGAACTGATATCCCACTCCTTATCTGTTTCTGACAACCTTGTGAGAAACTTGAAATCTACCTGTGCTAATCACCCTTTAGCCGACTTGTATTTGAAGCTGTTTTGACTTGTTCGAAATGTAACTGATTTACGTTGAATTAATAAATAATGAAGAACTGAGTTGTGTAGTAATTTTGTTTTTAGCTTTAATAACTAGCTTAATAAAACTATTGGTATTGATTCACAACACCCAAAAAGATTGGGGTTTTTGGTTAATTGTTTTTCTCACATTCATTGAAAGTATTGTACAGTCAAAGTGGCCTGACTGCATTTTCAAACTAAACATTTTAAGACTTGGTCACAGACATAGCACTCACTGCGTGCTGTCCACCTTTTATTCTCTATTACTGAAGAGCTGCTTGCTACTGTAAATCAAGGATGTTTTGATTTCGGGGTGAACTCCAGCCAGCAGAGCTGACGTTTGAGTCGCACACTTTTTAAACACTTTTGACCAGTTTCAACCCTTTATATAAACACACTGGTTGCCACGTTTATATGTTTGACATTGTGTGAATGATTGACCAGGAATTGCGTTCATTTTGACTATATTTTATAGGTCTAAAGCTAGAAAGTACTGCTGTAGGAGACAAGCTAGTTTAGCATTTTAATGTACAGCAGACAGAACATTAATGAAAGAAAACCTGATGCTTTGCAATGTTAAGTGTAGACACCACACTTGGATATGTCTTCATACTATAGAAAATTGAACATGTACACAGGAGAAAGACACTAACATTGCTTAGCAAAGGGTTCAGACAGTTCATAAACATTCTCTTAAAAGAAACCGGCAAGGGAGAAAGCATACCACTGTCACAGACCTATGATTGTTGATTATTAAGTTGTACAAGACTAGAATGTGTATTTCTTTCTAGAGCTTCTTCCAGTCTGGAAGATATTAAATTTACCGTTTGTGCAGACTGCATGGAGACTTCAGTTTAATAACATAAGAAAATGTACCTGGGCAGAAGCTCTCAAGAGAACTTTATCTGCTTCTAATGAGACCCCTTTGTTTTTTGTAGTGTTTAAAATGAAGATACACAAAAAGACACTAATACAAAACTGGTCCATTTGAACAAACGAGGAGAGACACGAGTCAACAAGTCTTCCCTGACAAACATTTCTCACAGCAGGAGCAGTTCATCCAGACAGGGTTCTTTGAGAAGCTTTTTAAGGCCAGTTAATCATCTGAATAAGCAAAACAGCGGAGAGGAAATGACTATTACACCGGTTTGTGGTTCCTAGAAAGAGGAAGAGACAAATTAATTCCACCAATAGAAGATGACTTCAAACTTTTGCCTTAGTTTAATTTTTTACTCCAATCCCCTTTTGGTCATGCAAGATTTTATAATAACAGAACAAAACAACATTTCTCAAGAAGACTCAGAACAACACGTTTAAACACTAGTTAATAGTACGTATCATTATAAAATGGGACAATGGGGGTTTAAATGTAGATATCAGAAACCTACCACTGCCAGCAAGGACCTCCACCTCCACTGTAAAGTATTTCTGTCCAAAAAGTCCGTTTGCCAAGACTGTGTATTTCCCAGCATTCTTTCTGCTTGAGTGAGTGGGCAGGGTAACCACCTGCCCATCTCTGAACCAGGTGACTGATGGTTGAGGGTTTCCTCTCACCTCACAGCTGAGTCTCTCTCCCTCAATCACCTTAAGTTTTGTAGGGCAAACAAACTGTGGACCAACTGAGAGAAAATAGAAGTCAGAGTGAAGGAGACGAGTAAAAGTTGATAGAAAAGCATGATTGATATGTTTTAAATAAGGAAATGGGTGAGAGGAAGTGGGATATTGAGAAGAGGAAAGAGAAATCTTAAAAACATAAAGAGACCCAAGAGAGGTAGAGAGGGGAAAAGGAGGGAGGTTGTAAATAGAAAAAAGTTACAGGTAAAAATCATACACGTTATAAAAAATGTTAGCTGTTTCACTCACAGAGGACAGTGG
The DNA here is from genome assembly GCA_002120245.1 of Maccullochella peelii. Lineage (NCBI taxonomy): Eukaryota > Metazoa > Chordata > Actinopteri > Centrarchiformes > Percichthyidae > Maccullochella > Maccullochella peelii. The sequence goes on from LKNJ01001473.1 coordinate 81,054, forward strand.
CAGTGATGTTTTGCGACATCACCACTGGAGGGAGCTGTGGTCCTTGAGGTCCCAGGTCTAGCTCTGCTTCACACCAGTACTGGACTCCATCATCGTCTTTACTGGGGATGATGTTAAAAGTGAAGCTCTCAGTCACTGGTTTCTTCTCTGGGTTGTTTTTGGACTGCGGTTGACCCAGTGCTGTCTGTCCTCTGTAGAAGGTCACAATGAGGTTTTCAACAGGAGCGACATCCAGTACTGTACACTGCAGAGTGTAAAGATGACCCTCAGACATCGGCCCAGTGTGATTAACAAAGCTGATGGACACATTATCCGGAGGCTCTGTGGAGACAGATCAACAGATAAACCACACATAGAAAAGGCTTGATGCATTTTCTAACATGTCAGAAAGACAAAATTATTAACTCACTGTAGACTGTTAGAGGGAGATCAATGTGACACTGGCCTCCCTGTTCACATAGTGCATAGCATACAGGCTTGATGCTCCACTCAGTCATACTGTCCACACTCCAGACCAGAAAACCATCCATAGTGACATTAGGAGGCGCCTAGAGTTTCAAAAGGTCACAAATCACAAAGCTATTAAGATTCTGTTTAAATGGTGACTACAATAGAATATTACTATCTGGGTGGTACTAGTTTATTAGGTACACCTGTACAATGTAATCCAATACAGTAGCCCTGCAAAAAAATCATTGTAATGTTCAGAGGGTTGGTTGTTCAGAGTATCCGGTCTTCTTGGAGTCCCAGGGAGTGGCCCTGTAGAGCACACCACCTTGGGACACCACAGTTTTGCTAAGGCATTAAGGCAGTTGAATGCTCACATCGACAATGACAAAAAAATCTAAAGGGTGTGAGTGGGAGAAAAAGTCTGTCTGATCTGAGCTTGAATGGTGATTTTTTATTGGACTTCTGTTCAAGTCATTAATTGTCAACAACAAGGTAGTTGAAGGTAAGTGTACCTGGTACAAGAGGCCCTTAGGCTAAAGATATATGATCAACTTTGTAGCTGTATCATTAGATCTGCGGCCATAGGTCTTGGACACTTGAGAGAAAAGGAGCTGTATGTCAACTGATCACCATGTGGTGGTGAGTTGGATCAAGTGGCGGTGGAGGGCGCCTCAAAAACCCCATAAACATGCGGTGAGGGTGAGAGACGTGTCTACTCCTGTCTACAGAGGATTTTTTTCTGTATCCTAGAGGAGCCTGGGAACATGGAATCCAAGGGGGCCATATTTGAAGCCTTGGAGGTGGCTGCATCAACTTGTGGTCTGAAGATCATTGGACCCTTGTGGTGGCAATCTAAGAACCTGCTGGTGGGCACCAGAGTGAAGGAGGCCTTCCAGCTGAAGAAGAATCGTTTTGGACTTGGCTAGTCCAGGCAACTCCTGAGGCAGCAGAGAGGTCAGGACTGCAGCTTCTGTGATCATGAAAGCAAATACTCTGGTGTGGGAGGAATTTGGGGAGGCCATGGAGAAGGACTTTCAGTTGGCCTGAAAGAGGTTCTGGCAAACCATTAGCCTGGGGAAGAAAGTCTTCACACAGGTGTTCAGCAGGGCAGGAGACCTGCTGACCTTGACTGGGATATTGTTGGACGGTGGAATGAACATTTTTAGTAGCTGCTGTGGAAGACCTGGGGGAGGCCTTAACCTTTTCCCTGGTGGAGGTTAGTGAACTAGTCAAAAAGATCAAAAACGGCAAGGTGTAGGGTTGAATGAGATTCACCCTGAGATTCTGAAGGCTCTGGATATTGTTGGGCTGTCTTTGATGACATGCTTTTTCAATGCTGTGTGGAGCTCGGGGATAGTGCTTGTGGACTGGCATACAGAGGTGGTGGTTCCCATTTTTATAAAAGGGGACCAAAGGTTGTCTATGTCAGTGTTCTGGAGAAGAGGCTCCAGACAATTGTCGAGCCTCAGATTCAGGATGAATAATGCAGATTCCATTCTGGTTGTAGAACAGTGGATGAGCTATTTACTCTGGCAGGGATCCTGGATGTGCTTTGTGGAGAAGGCTTACAACCATGTTCCTCTTGATGTCTCATGGGGGCTGCAGCAGAAGTACAGGGTGCCGGGGCTATTATTATGTGCCATCCTATCCTTGTATAATCAGGACGTAAGCTGTGTCTCTGTTCTGGGCAAGAAGTCCGGCACATTCTCTGTGGGGTTGGGCTTCTCTAGGGTTGTGCCTTGTCACTGATTATGTTTGTGATTTTCATGGACAGAATCTCACGGCACCGCAGAGGGGTGGAGAGGGTCTGTTATGGTGACCTCAGGATAACACCTCTACTTAGATGATGTAGCTCTGCTGGCTTCATTAGGCCGTGACCATCCAGCATGCACTGGGACTGTTTGTAGCTGAATCTGAAGTGGTTTGGATAAGAGTCAGCACGTCTAAGTCTGAGGCTTTGGTACTCTGCTGGAAAATGGTGGATTGCATCACTTGGGTTGGGAGTGAGCTGCTGCCCAAAGTGAAGGAGTTAAAGTATCTCAGGGTCTTGTTCACAAGTGAGGGTAGGATGGAGTGGGAAATTGATAGGCGGACAAGTTCAGGGGGTGTTAAGTTACTCTTTAAGCTTCAAATCATATATTAGAGAGCACTGATTCCCCTACCAGTGAGACTTCCCAGCCGAGAGGAGAAAAACCCCTCCTTTGTACAGAGCAGTTAGCTGTGACTGGATCCCCAAACCTGTGACAGAAGAGTTTACACACAATTAGTTTAAACAAAAACATAGATAATTGTCAGAGTAGAAGATGGTTGGTAAAAAGCGGCTGGGAAAAAGGTGAACCAGACATTTATCAAGCTTATCAATGTAGGGAGTCCAATGCTCTCAGGGTAACATTTCCGCAACTTCAAAACACTAGAACACTTTTATAATATGTCTCATTACTTTGGTGCATACACTGCAACTCATGTTTCTGCAGGAGTGTAACTCTTCTTCACTCCTGAGATGTCAGTTTCTTTATTTTTTTGAAAGGAAGGGAAGGAAGACACTTAAGAAAATGTTATTTGGAATTTGATTGAGCAGGCCCTTTAATCAGTGAGTAACCGCCACCACCCTGAAGCAATCACCAGCTATTCCTGCCATACCTGACCACCAGAGTAGAGGGTGACACCATCAGAGGGCAGGGGACTTTTTCTGTTGACTCTCCAGAGTTGCTGATGAGGGGAGGGGTGGGGGGTGGGGTACTGAGAGAACGAGATGGTAGAGATGGGAGGATTGTTGGAAAGGGAGGTGAAATTTGTGATGGAAGAGGTGGAGCAGGTGTGTAAATGGAAACAGGGGATGAGGTAGCTGAGGTCACAGGAGTGGGCAGGAAGTGGAAGAGAAAGAAAGACACAATAAGTCACTTAAATATTTAAACGTATAAAAATCTTAAAGGCTCCCTCCAAATCATTGTGGATTAGAGGAGTTTCACTACAGTAATTTTACGATCATACATTTTATTCTCTTTAATCTTCAAAAGTATAAACAATATAAGATAATATAAGATGAATATAAGATACAAGATTTAAGGACACTTGCCCCATTGGAGCTGACCTGAATCCACACAGTATATGTAGTAGCAGTATATGCTAAAGTATCTGTAGTGTTAAATCAAATGACAGAAAAGAATGCTGTATCTCTTCATTTGTTTATATTTGTGCTGTAAGCTGTATGAACTCATGAGTCGTTTTCCCCTGTCTTTACATAATACAGGCAAGGGTCAATTGAATTTTGCCATCTCGTGAAATAATACTCTTTTAGCTGATCTACTGTGAACCATTGTTTCATAGCGCACTGAATACACCCAGTGTGTTCCTCTGAGGAAGGAAGGACACCCAGCCCAAGTCAAAGTACTTGCTCCTCTTTTCTATGACCATTGTTCCACTGAATCCTGTGGTTGTTCTCCTGCCTATCAGATGATCTCACTAGTGTGTGTGTGTGTGTGTGTGTGTGTGTGTGTGTGTGTGTGTCGGCATACCAGCTGTCAAAATATATAGTTATGTTTCCCACATGCCACTCAGCAAAATGAGTGAAATAAGACAACTGCCAGGTTATGTCTCTACCAACAGTCTCATCCATAGAGATAAATATTATCAAAAATCAAAATGAAACTGTCATGATTGAATGACATTTTCCTGATTCAATAGTATTCAGTGATGGAAGAAGTACTGATCCTTTACTTAGGTAAAAGTAACAATATTACAGTGTAAAAAACTTCATTCAAAACGTAAAAGTATGGAAATATAAATAGCAAAATATAATTAAAGTATCAAAATGAAAGTACTAATTATGCAGAATGGACCCTTTCAGGTCTATTTCAGGTTTATTATGTATTATATCTTGATATTATTGATGCATTAACATGCAACCAGCATAACTGCAAAGTTATTAGTAACTAGCTGTCTAATAAATGGAGTAAAATGTATGATAATTACCTCTGAAAAGTAGTGGATTGGAGGTAGCATTTGAAGTGACAAAAAATGGAAATACTCAGTAAATTACAAATACCTCAAAATCGTACTTAAGTACAGTAAATGTTATTTTGCACCACTGCTTTTACTGTCATTCACCAGTAATGACACACACATATACTTTACATTTACTACTGATTAAATGGCCTCATGATGTATTTCCCTTTGTGATCTTTTCTACCTGTGGTTCCCAATCTGGGGGTTTCTAAAATAAATCTGAGGGATCGCGAGATGATTTCAGATAGTGAAAAGGAAGAAAAAAACATATTACTGCTCCACAAAATTGGATTTTTTCAGATTTTTTGTTGTATTTACATAGCCCAAAAAACTCAAATCACTAATTTACCCGTGGGGGCTTTACAAACTCTACAACATACTCTGTCCATAAACTGTAGATCCCTGCTTATCTCTCTGCTTTATACTCTTTTTCTTGTGAAAACTGGAGAGTTTGACCTCTTTAGTCCTTTTAAAAATGTGTAAAAAAAAAAAAACGAGAAGTGAAAATCCCTCTTGGGTTGAACTGCTCACACCTCACTGACATTCGTAACCTGTGACGAGGGGTCACAAGTACATCCCTCACAACAGAGCTTACTGTGAGGGATCTCAAGGCATAAAAAGTTCACTACTTTAAATGCCCAGTCTGTATCATCTGCTCTACCCTGACTGTTTCCACACCGAGCAGGCTTGCTTGTTGCATTTTGTCTCATTGTACCTGCCATTGTAGCATTCATTGATCTGTCATTTCACTCACCTGAGTTGATCAGGCAAAACAGCAGAAGCGTGATTGGCCATCCAGATGCACACATCCTTCATCCGTTTCCCTGGCTCAAAGTATTGGCTGCTGATATGACGTCTCTCTCAAACACCAGATAGTGGCAGTGTGATGCTGGCAGTTACACGGCCTGAGACTTCTGAGAAAACACGGGGTACTTCAGGTTTTTATAAGAGTGAGGGTGTGTATGTATGTGCTTTTTTTGGTGCACGTTCTGCTTGTGTGTGTCTGAAGCTGATGATCAGGCGATTCCTTTGCTTTGGCCTCTGAAAGCCACCATGGGCGTTCTCTGTTGGTATATCAAGACAGGAAGGAAGGGAGGGTCAAGACTAATGGAGTGTAAGGCTGCAGCAAAGAGGGCAAGAATGAGTGTGCATTGTGTGTGTGTGTGTGTGTGTGTGTGTGTGTGTGTGTGTGTGTGTGAGCAGTTACACACAGATGGGCTGCTGTAGAGCTGTTGAGAAAACAAATCCGTAGACTCAATGATGTCTTACCACAGAAAACCCAGCATGATAAATATGATGACAGCTTAATGTTTTCACTTCCACCATATTGCTAAAAAAATGTATCATTGCTGTCCAGCTAAAACCACACATGTCCACATTTGTCAATGTCATATATCTCCTTAAAGCTTCTATAATCAATATTTTTATAGTAACAATGGAAAAAAAGGATTATATGTATGTGAAGGATGTCTGTAGCAGTGACAGTTTTGCTCAGCAGACTAGCGACTATAGCTGATGAACATAGTGGAGCATTTAGCAGCTAAAGAGCCAGATACTTCATTCTGGACATAAAAAACAAAAGCCAAAAGGAAAAAAGAATATTGGACTTACATTCATCAGGTAGACACAAATACACACAAATGTAAAAAATTAAGTTCAAGAAAAAAATATTGATGAGCTTATGAGATATGATATGAGATATTTTCTTGTCTTTTGTTTATCCTGTCTTCAACAGATTTGATAACTGGGGCAAAGGACAGTTAAAACATTTATTTATTTCGGGTCACATTTTGTGGTCTTTCATGGGTGAAGAGCAGGCCCGGTTCTAGACTGCTTTGGTTGGGGGGGCAGTAAGAGATGTTGATTGGTCACCAACTGCTGCTGTGTTGAGGGCCCCAGGGATGACCTTTTTATGTGGGTCAGCCTGGACGTTAACATCGCTGTGGTTCCATCAGCAAAAGTCTAGTGGGTTTCTTCCTCTGGATTGATGCAGAAAACAAACTCTGTGGCCAACAAAGGCTTGATGACACTTACAGGTAGCCTAATGTTCAACGAGATCATTTTCACAAAGTATCATCACCCATCCAGAAATCCCACTGAGTTTGAGAAGATAGAACCCTGTAGTACTGGGGCACTCCGACTGTTCCTTAGGACTGTGAGCTATAAGGTACACTGTTTTATGTTATCTAAAACTAAAGCCATAGAATCTAATAATACAGAAGCCTATAATTTTAAACCCACCTCCACCCCCCTCTTATAGGAGGACAACTTTGTTATATCTAATAATCTACATGGACTGGTGTATTGAAAATATCTGCCTTAATCCTGTATAGTTTTCTAGTCTACTAAGATATTTTCTATTGAAATGTGAAGCTTCAATTTAATTGGCATTGTCAATTTTAAATTTTAAACCCACCTCCACCCCCCCCTTATAGGAGGGCAACTTTATCAATGCCCACTTATATATTTAGTTATCTAATAGTAAATGTTATCTAGTCCTAACCTAAATGATATTATTATTTGTATTATTGTCTTCCATAGCATTTGCTCATGTTACAAGTTTTCAAGTTTGGGTGTAAACAATCACTACCTCACAGATCACACCTTCACAGATTTTTTACAAGGTTTTTTGTGTTTTTCTTTTTTGTTCAGTGACCAGTTATTTAAACCTGCTTGGGAAAAACGAAATATGTCATTATTTGTGCCACATTTGCTACAGGGGAAACAGAAGCATGCATCTAGCTGTGCAGAGTACTCCAGCCATGGCCTCCCACGGTACCTGCCCGGGTTGAATGCCCGTGCAGTCTGGCCAAAGTGACGTCTGGGGAAAACAAGGGCTGAGCCGGTGCCGGGCTGTCCAAGCCATTGTTATTACCGGCCATCGCTGCGCCGCTAACGCTGTCTGGGCGTGCAGTGCTTGTGCAACTGGGTCGGGGGTGGGGGTCGGGTCGAGTGGAGGAGCAGTACCACGAGACCACACCATGGGGCCCGCCTGTGTTGACTGCGGCCCGTAACAGCGGCTTTGCGAGGTTTTACAACCAGAAATCGTTGCATGGTGACAGAGAAAGAGAGAGTAGAGAACAGCCAGTGAACCACTAATAACTAAAGTTTTTTTAGAGAGAAATGCGCCGCTACCATGCGGTGTAAAACTTAAGTTCGCTAACACTAACACACACGCAGCTAGCTAACCACGTCTAGAAGATGACTGAAAATAAAGAATAACAACCGCAACTTACAAGAAGCCAAATAAATCTAGCAGCGATTTAAAATCTCATGGATTAACTAAGACTAAAACCAGGCTATTCTCATCAGAGTCAGAGTATAAACTAGGCTGGTAACAGAGTATAGGCACCTGAGTGGTGATGAAGCGAGATGACAGCGAAGTTACTGCTGTTACTGCTCTCCCCGCTGCGTATCCAGTTTTTATATGGCCAGACCAACCAATCAGATATAAGTCAATTTCGATTATTTCGACGTGGCATGTTTGTGATTGGCCAAATCGACAAGGACAAAATAAAACACTTGAATGAAGCGGGGTCGGTTTGGTGGGGCAGTGGGAGCATTTGGGGGGGCATCCCCCCCACCTCCCCATGCCCATGCCCAGAACCGGGCTGATGTCACTGTCAGTTTCTTTCGCCACTTGACTTTCAATTTTTTTTCCACTCATCTCTGCTGCTGCGCCCTGCGCGTTGCGAAATTTCCTGTGTAACCATGTTGGAACCGAAAGCAAAAATTTGCGCCATTTTCTGTACATTATCTCTCGTATTACCTCTAGGCTGGTCGTGACACGGTAAGTCCTTTTGGATTACAGCGCGCATTAATAGGCTATTTTGGCTCTTTGGTTCTGGTGTGGTGCCGCCTGCTGCGGCTGATTCCACACAAATTAAATGATTAAAGCTACAGCAGAGATGCGGGAAACCTGTTGTGTGTCTGTTGTACTGTAGGCTTGTCGTTCTTTCTGCAGTGATATTGATGGTGGTTGTTTTCAGATTCATTTATTTAAATCATTCATCATTATTCATTTAGTAACTGTACCGCCAAAAGAGTGATGTTTTCAGTCCATTTGTTTTAATGTTTTAAAGGTTATGTGGTAATCACTTTCTAATTAGGCACCCTTCATAAAGGGTTTATAAACTGTAATTAATGGATGTATAAATCCCTTATAATGCTTTACAGATTGGTCACTGTATGGGTAATTAATAAGAACAAGTTGTGAGTTGCCAGATTGTGGAAAATCCTCCCTCAGTTTTCTTTTTAAACCACTCCCTGTCATCACAGGGGAGTAGCCTGCTACCTGTGAAAACAGAAATATAAAGACTTCTGTGGTCCAAAGTTTGAAAACAATAACCCTGATGATCAGCCGGTCGAGGCAGATGACCGCCCACCCAGATCCTGGTTCTGCTCGAGGTTTCTGCCTGTTAAAGGGGAGTTTTTCCTTGCCACTGTTGCTTGTGCTTGCTCTTGGTGGGAATTGTTGGGTCTCTGTAAACATAAGGAGTCGGTCTAGACCTGCTCTGTATGAAAAATTGCCCTGAGATAACTTTGTTATGATATGACGCTATATAAATAAAACTGAATTGAATTGAATGATGTCATCAGGTGATTCATCAGGTGATAAATTAAAGACTGTCAACTTGCATTATGGGAAATGTAGGATCCAGTGGTTTTGGAACTTGATCCATACTGGAGACTAAAAGTCAGGTTGTCTCTGCCCCTGCTGCTTCAATTATGACCGTTTTATTGGTTTTATTATTGCGAGTCCCCCAACTTATAAAAGTGCTATATTAAATGGCTGAAGGGCCCCATCAGGAAGACCCCTCCAATGGACTGTTGGACCATGGACCCCTTACCCTCTGGAGAAGGGCTGCAGAGCTGGACCAAAATCCATTTAACAACAGCTTATTAAAATTGGCAACTGCAGCATGACTGTAACACCGCTTTATTTATGATTTCTTTACATTTATAATTGCAGAGGACTTTCTAACATTTGCTGATTGCTTATTATAGAGTGAGGGAACGTTGAGTCTTATCGATAACACTTATAACTGCAGACTTTAAGGCTTATTTGAAAGCGATAAACTCGTGAATGATTTACTAACATGTGTTACTGCAAACAGGATGGCATTAGAAAGTACCAAACTTGTGACCCTTTATTAATGATTTACTAACATTTTTAAATGCAGACTTGATGGCTCGTTAGAGCGTGAGGAACTCATGACTTTTGCAGTCCTTCTCCAGCTGTTATAATGGTTGAATAGTGCAATTGAGGGGTCTTCCTGGTGAATTAAAGAGCTAAAAAGACAAAGCAAGTGTGATGCTGGAGGAGGATTTTCCACATACTGGCAAGTTGTTCTTATTAGTAGTGTTTTTCATTAGTAATAATAATTGATTACCACCAGTGACTTCCTCTTCGCTGTTTGGAAAGCAATATTGCAAGTTTTCTTCTGTGATAGTAAATTTAACATTTTCACGTTTTGGACCGTTGTTTGGACAAAACAAGCAAATTAAATATGTCAAGGTGGGCTCTGGGAAATTGTGATGTGCATGTTTCTCTATTTTGGGACATTATATAGACCAAACAAATAACCGAAAAATAAATCAGATAATTCTATAATAAAAATAACGGTTAGTTGCAGCCCTAGTCCAGCGCACAAGTTACCCCCTGTAAAACTACACATAGGACAGATATGAGAGTGGTATTGATCTTCTCATCTACCTTTGGCAACAAAGCAAAGAAGGCTAATCTCAAAACTAATTTCCCCTCTTCTCCTTGTTCAGTGAGCAGACATGCTGGTTCCACAGCTTCTCCTTGAGATTCTGGAAGAGCTTCTCGACGACGACCTCAAAACGCTAAAGTGGTACCTCACGATGAATGTCTTGGAAAGCTGCAAACCAATTCCCAAGTCCCGTCTGGAGATGGCATCCCGGACAGAAACTGTGAGTAGGATGATGGAGAGCTACGGCGAAGAGTCGGCTGTGAACATCACCGTTGAGATTCTGAAGAAGATGAAGTTCAACGACACTGCAGGGAAATTACAGAACAGATACAGAGGTGAAGTGGATAATAAAATGAGTCAAAGTAACCAACATCAGTTACTGTTCACTTATTTATTTTTTTAATTTTTTTACATGCGTCTATACTGATTTTCTGCATCTGTATCTCTTTGTCTGCAGGGGGAATAGCAGCTACACACTCCACCTCCTCCTCTGCCGTGGCACCGCCTGCTGCTGCTGCTGCTGCTGCTGCTGCTCCTGCCACAATGTCGGCTCAGCAAGGAAGTGTGATCATCGCCCCGACAGTCGCCGGTGGCACCTCTGGATCATGGACTATAAACATCAATAAATAATCTCATGAAACACAACCAGATGGGGATAACTAGAAGGGAGCACACATGATATTTTTTTTTACTGTAGTTCACCATGTAAGATTACATATTCCCATTAAAATGTGGAAAGAACATCTGCCAGCCAATCAGAAGCAAATATTTTCTCATAGCCTTGGAATATTGGTAATGTAAGTCCCTCTATTTAGCATTTATAAGCAGTATACAAACACTTAATGCATGGTCTATAACACACTATAATGTAGTTGTAAGCAGATATAAGGACATTTGTTTATTAATGTACAATATTTGTTATCTGTTTATACACCAGCTTCCACTTATGGGTGCCCACAGGAGGAGTTATAGTTGTTGACAAATACATTAATAAACACTTATATTTGCTTACAACTACATTACAGTGTGTTATAAACCATTTATTAAAGGTTTACATGATGTTTATAAATGCTTGTAAATACAGGGACATTCATTTTTGTGACTTGTGTGCATTTATGAACTTCATTCTCTTTTATACCATGTCTTTGAAAGTTCCTTGTTGCCAGGGCCACCATTCACACCTGACGTTGTTTGTAAGTTTCACAGAGCAAGTTCAAGTCTAATGATGACCATGACCATTACAGTGAAATGACACCAGGTCTGGAAGAATATAAATGTTCCTTTTAAATGCTGTTTTTAGACAAAGTACCCTCAGGGCATTTTAATAGAATTTTTATTTAAAAATGTGCTAAAAAAATGTTCTATTCTAAGTAAACAACAGCAAAACAAGCAGTGTCGCCTGTTCTTTTTTAACACTAATGTAGATAGTTGTTAAATATTTGTATCGTACCCTTTGCTTCCACAGAGTTTACTAGGGGAGTTCAGAATAAAACGTGTAAAGTTATAACCCGTAAGAGTTCAGTCCTGTGTGGGACAGGCTGACTCTGCCAATAACAATGAAAACTGAATATCTTAAGCACTATAACTTTAAAGTTGTAGTATTCTGTATCTTCCAACCGTTTTGAATCTATGTGTCCTTGTAGGCATGTTGACCTGTCATAGTAGGAGAAGCACAGGTGTTACTAATAACATTAACAATGGCTCTGTTCTATTCATGTGTCCCTGTAAAGCGTGACAGTGAGGAAGTAAGAACAATATCAGGACCCTGAAGCTGAAGCAGCTAAATGGAATTCAGCCACATTTAATGTGTTCATTTACACCTGTGCTTTTACTACTGTGGCAAGTCAAAATGTGTTCTGTGAAAAAGGCTTATTAATTATGTAGCCATCACAAGGTTGGTCCAGTTGGTTGAACTAATTCTGTGACTGAGAAACATTTAAAAGTGTTGATCCTGGGATTTAAGCAGCTCCATCATATTTGCAGGAGTTATCTGCAGGTGCTTGGCATCTCCACCTGGCGTCAGCAGGTAGCGCTGGAGCCACATTGATGTGCCATCAATCGGGGACCATAAGATTCCTGTGTTTTTGTATCAAACCTTCAGTTCTCATTTCACAGAGGACGATTAAAACAGAAGAAAGCCTCAGTGTGGAGCCACTGTATCTGAAAATGAATAAAAGATTTTAAGTGGAACTTATGTGAGACATTATACTGTATGATTCTTTAAAAACTGTTAAACTGATATCAAATAAGTCCAGTTAAATGCTCATCAATTATTTTATCAGTCAAGTTATTGTGACCTTCTACATCTGACATTTTGGATGGCTGAATGGACTTTTGATGGCTGTCCTCTCTAAGCTTTAGTGCAGCCATTATATATCTTTTGCCATATTGCTGTTATGCCCACTAACCCAGAGGGAGAGGACTCTTGTTTGCTTGAAGTTATTAGTTTCTATGTGACTTTTTTCTGTCTTTAACGAAATCAAGTCTGCATACTTATCATCTTTGAACTCTTTATTTCTCCTGTGTGTTTCTTTATAGAACCTCGTAGAGATGAATATTTTAAAAGACAAAGCAGTCTTTGTAACAGTTTTGCCTGCTAATTTGTCAATTTTTTAATACTGAATATCTAACAACTGCACTCTACAGGACCCTTAGCTCTCAAAATATTCTGTTCTACAAGCAATATCTGTTGTATAAAGTCTATATAACTCTGAAAAACTCTACTATGGACTTATTAGAGGGACTTGAGCAGCTGGTCAGATGAAAATGTCTTCTTCTGGGAAATGTCTCATCGTGGTTAGCATACGTGCTTTGTCTTGCTTTCACACGTCAGTTTTCATAGCGGAACTATTTAACTCAGTCCTTCAGCCAGCCTCGTTCCCTGTAACATGAACTTGAACTTGTGCTTGTGGTTTGCAGTTGTGAAACTTCCGACTCAGCAGTCTAAGTTACAAACTAAAAGTAGTCCATCACCACACAATGCTGCTGCATTTTCAGTAGATTAACTTCTGTCAAGACAACTGTCTAATTGCTGGAGCCACTACAGTAAGACATTTACCAAGGTATTTAAGAAAACTTATTGTCTAGTCTTATGGTCAAAGCTATCACAAGGATGCTTAAACATGAAATCCTGAAGAGGATGAACCACAACAACGCTGCGGAGAAGTTACAGAAAACATATGCAGGTGGGGTAGATCATGAGTTTCTAGATAATGTTAGGAAGTGCTTTAACCTTATTTTGCAGTTTCTCTCAGGCTGATCTATGAGTCAAAGCTTCCATCTTGCAGCATAATTGTGTAAAAGCCTTGAAATCATTGTGTGTGTTTCTGTCTTTCATTACCAGGTGGATCAACAGCTGTGCAAAACCCCCTTCCTACACCTTCCTCCTCCACCTCCTCATCTGGTTTGACTCCTGCTGCTGGTTCTACAGTTTGTGCCCAGGGTAAAAGTGTTATCGTGGCACCCAACATCCAGGGCACCTCTGGTGTATCAATTAATATGAACATAAATACACAGTAACTGATTCTGTTGTTGATGTTGAATGGTTTTACACCTCATTACTTGACAGTGTATTGTCTGTGTCAGTCTGAATAGCCCATACCAGAGGGGTTTCTTGACAATATTCTTGTTTATTGATTTCTGAAGACATTAAAAAAACTGTATTTGGCTCTGTCCCAGCAATGCAATGAAGCAATTAATGATATTATTAGTTACACTTGTGTTTGACAAGTCAAATGTCGGCTGTGAAAAAGTTCTTCAATATTAGTTTCACACTTTCCACGTGGGAAAGTCACCATTATCCTGTAATTGCCATATGTTGGTGCTGCTCAGCAAAATTTTGTCTTTAATCAATTGTTTTATATATGGTCTCTGCTTTCCCCCTCAGCTGTACAGAGCGTTTCAGCCTCTATCAGCTCATTGTTTTGCTTTTATGGCCCACAACTTTACTGTTTTGGTTCACTCTCATCAGTGCCATTTTCTGAACGCTGTTTTCAGTGAAAAAATCTGAAAACTACCTGGCAGACAAAGTTAACTGGTGAACATTTTGGAACATTTAGCAGCTAAAGAACCATAGGCTACAGTATATTTTGCTCAGGAGTTGGTGAAGACCAAAACAGAACTAAAAAAGAGCAGATGGACTTAAATTCATTAGGTGGCCAGAAACACGACTTCAAATGAATGCTGTTGTAGCCTCGTGTCTGCTGGATGTGAAAATAAACAAGTGCTTGCTAAAAGGTTTGCCAAGATGGTAGGCTACTGTAATATGTCAGTGTTGTGTTTAAAGCTTTTTTAAAATCAGTTAATGCAGGTTTAAATCACAAAGAACACAAAACAAAAAATGTTTGGCTTTGGCTTATTGTATTTATTGGGCCATATTGGCTAATACAACCAATCTTGTTTTAGCATTTAAACTATGTATGTGACGTTTGACATACAAATAATATTTAAAGTAAAAAATATAACTTTTGTCAGTATATTTCCTTCATGAAAAATAAAAAATCCCTTTAATGCAGAATAACTTTAGTTCCACGTGTCAAACATGTTAAACATCATATCTGCATACATGGCAACCAGGTTTCATCTGACGTGGAGGGTCATTCCTCATTCACGTGAACACTTTCAGCCGGAAGCTCCCTGTCAAAAAGCTGAACCACGTGACCAAATGCAGGACAGCTAGTACAAGGTATAGTCAGGACTGTGGAAGTCAAAAACTCGTTTGTTTGACAGAAAAATAACACACGATTATGGATTGTTCACGTAGAGAGCTTTTATAGCTCACATTTCCCCTGCTTTCGTAGATTTATCTGCACGGTATCGCCTTCTGAATCATATCTATTGCAGTGTACCGGATGTAAGCCTACAGCGGCCGACGTTTTGGTCAGCACCTTGTCCAATGTTTTGTTCGTGATTCAACACCAGGAAGCGAGAGTTTGCCACCTACAAGCTAGCTGTTTCCTTACGCGATGAAAGCACAAAAGAATCGGAAAACATAGCATAAATTGTCCTAATTAGATAATAAGTGACGTAATTAAATAACCGATACACTGAATTTACAGATTAACACCACCGTAACTCACCTCGGATACTGTTAAGACTGCTAGCTAGCTTGCTATCTAGCCATCTGGAAAGGTTGTCGCTCGCTAACATTAGCAATTAGTTGTCGTTAGCAAGTTGGTGACTGCCTGGTGATGGCTGTGGCACATAGAGGCTGTGTCGTGGCTGGCTATTTACTCCTACTACTGCTGGCTGGGTGCAAAGCAAGGATACACACGCTCACCCTAACGGTAAGGCGACTATCTTAAAAACTGGAGTTATATTAGCTTGGGAGTTAACGTAACGTTACAGTGTTACGCTGGTTAGAGTCCTCCAGACGGCATTTTATTAGCTAGCTAGTATGCTTTAATTAGCTCTGACAGACGATGATCCAAACATGGTGTGGTGTTGTTGTGACAATGTGAAAATTGGTTTGAAGAAGAGTAATGAAACGTAACGTATGATGATGATGATGATAACAGCAATAGGAGCTTATCTGCTTGTGAACTTTAGCTGTAACTGAGTTTTTATTGGTTGTTCTTCCCAGAATGAAACACGGTCTGCCGTCGACCTCAACAACTTTGGTTTCTATGCTAACGGATCTCTGGATGTCAACCTGATGTCTCTGCGCCTCCAAGAACACCTGGTGAACTACAGCACGTACCCTGTAAGAAGAGTTTATGTGTGTGTGTGTATTTGTGAGAGTTGGTTTTACTTGTGAGCTGTAGTTAGCTACCGCTGCGGTTGTCAACAGGTAGAATCATGTTCTTCAAAATGGTTATTGTTGAATAAATGAAAAGGAGGTAATACAAGCTGAGATGCATTTATATTGGTGTTAAAGGATATGGCTGGTGATATTCTCTAATTTTCTTACTGTCAATTAATCTGGCGACCAACAAATAAATCGATCCTACTTGCAAGTGTTGCCTGTGTTGCCAAAGCCAGATATAATTTATTCCTCTATGTGCCATAGAGCTCCGTTGTTGTCCGAATACTATTAAAAACACATCAATAAGCCACATCGTTGCTCAGAGTAACATGTTCCTGAGTTACGATAAACTCTGGTACTTTTGAGTCAATCCCACATACATCATCCGGCTCAGCTTTTTACTCTCCGCTGTCTAATAAAGGTATAAAATATCCTAAAATACTTAAAAATGAAATTATACATTTGTGTTTTGTAATGATTTAGTTCTCCAGTAGAAACAAATAGACTCTGGGCTGAGTGCCACAGAAAGTTAAAATTTGGTCTTGGAGCCCATCCCAGCTGACATTGGGCGAGAGGCGGGGTACACCCTGGACTGGTCGCCAGTCAATCACAGGGCTGACACATAGAGACAGACAGACAAACACTCACACTCATAGTCACACCTACGGGCAATTTAGAATCATCAATTAACCTAATATGCATGTCTTTGGATGGTGGGAGGAAGCTGGAGTACACGGGGAGAACATGAAAAACAGCTATAGGAAAGCAAATTTCTCAACAAGTTTATCATTGTCACATGTAGATCATAAACAGACTTGATAACATGTGACAGTAAAGTAGTCTGCAGTTTGATATTCAGTACTTTATGTCTTCAGATGTCAAGAGTTCATCAATGTTCAGCCTCATCACATAATTTATGGAATGTTTCTGCCAACATGGCGGAGCGTGGCATGAATGGAGTGAACTGAATGGTTGACAGAGTATTGGAACAAAGTACCAACATTGCAACACTGTTTTTTTTATCAAGTAAGTAAGGGATAATGCCCGACGAGGTGACCATTATCGAGAATGAATTGACGATGGGTAAGGATGGTTGCCTTCGCTGAGTCCAAGGACATTATCTTGCTTATATCATAGTTACTTGCCAAAGGAAAAAAAAAAATTAAGACCATTCATTTATATTTTCATGTGTTTTGCAATGAAAAGTTTTTCATAAGCCATAACCCAGTTTCCCTGGTAACACCTGAGGGTTTGACTAATACCTGGAACAATCATTACCATCCCATATGGTTCTTATGCAATGGAAATGTTGTTCACTACTCAAGTAAATACGACAAACCTTAGATACAGCTTGGCAACACGAGATATATTTCTAGTCTGCTCAGCTCATAGAATGCTTTGGCTCTGCTATGAGCCAGAAAGCTTCAAAGTCAACAGACAACTTCACTGGAACTACTTAGTAGGTGTCCTTTGTCAGGAATTAATGGACACCCTGCAACCAATCAGAATCGAGTATTCACCCAGACTATGGTTTGCCTAAATATGGTACAATGGCAGTCATAATTGACCGTATAATAAAGGCAAACCGCTTAGTATTCAAAGAGCACTGTGGGCGGTGTTGTCCCTGAGTCAGTTTAGTGGAGTGAGTAAGTGTTTTCTAGGAACAGTGAAATGTCAGGCCAACTAAACGCAAAACAAACTAGTAAACTCATTTGCATTCTAGCTTGTTGGATGAGTGGTTTCACCTGTAGTGTTTTGACTGCTTATTTTGCTTTGGACGTTGGTGGAAAACAGTGGGCGCTCTTAAATGGAGTTATAATATATGTGGAGTGTGAAATGATTACACTAAATTGTAAATGGGCCACGAGGAGTGAAATATTGAATATATAGTGGAAATCATGTGCTTTTGACCCATTGACTGACCACATTTATATCACTCTCTTTAGGTTGGTTTCAGCCTCTCCAGGTCTCGGGTGAATGGAGTCTTGCCCTACACAGTGAGTACATCCAATAGTGAATATTCTGTAGAACATTACACTCTGTTATTTTCAGACTTGTTTTAATTCGTCATGCTAGGAAAACTTTTGTCTTATGTCCTGTGTTATTAAAGCAACCAATGTAAGGTACTGATACATCAGATTATTGATATTACAGGATAGGTTTAGTAGTGAGACGTGTGGTGGGCTGTTGAAAAGTTAAGACTGTTTTTTGTGTTTTTTTTCCAGGCAGAAGTTGTGGAGGCATGCCCGCTCACTCTCTCAAAGTTGACCAACAACGAGCCTCTGCTTCTTTTTCTGATTGATATCAACACACTGAGGTGTGTATGTTTTGAGCACCAGTGTTCAGAAGTGTGTATTACTGTGCCCTGACAGCCTAATGTGAAGGTTGACTGCATAATGTGTGTTTGTGTGTTTGTGTAGTGTCAATGTGAGAGTTATGACCAGCCAAGACAACCTCTTGATAGCAAAGGCAAAGGTTGAAGCACCTAAAGGTCAGTGTCGCTCACACTTTACAGTTGTCACAAAATCATTGTGTTTAATTTTCCTTTGCAGTCATATTTAAGCACTGCAATGAATGATGGAATCAATTTAAACAACTGCACTTGAAATATCCTGTGAGAATTTAAAAATAGCTCAAGTCTACCACCATTTGACAGGCAGCCTGGTATGTCCTGTACCTGTATTTGTTTCCTGTAGATCAGAGGAATACCAGGGACGCTCCTGCTAATCCTGCTGACAATCAAGACGGTGTTAAAACATCAGACAGTGGGAACAAAAATGTAGAAATACCGGATGCTGAATCGAATCAGAAGAAAAAGAGTGATGAGTCTGTGGATCAGAAGAAAGGAGATCATACAGAAGGAAAAACAATGCCTGTAGTAGAAGCTGCAAAAGTGGAGGAAACTGAATTCCAGGTAAGAGGTGTTTGTGTGTCTGTTTGTGAGATCTATTCATAAAATTTCTAATCTGTATTTGCTTCCAGCTGGCGAACACCAAAGAACTGAATTTAGCTTTGGACAAAGTTAACGGCTCCTACAACTTCCATGTAAGTGCACCTTTCTTAACCATAATATGTGACATGAAACAATGTTTGATGTGGTTCACTGTTTCATGATATTTCTTTTCTGACTCTCTTCCACAGTTCCGCATGGTGTTCAGCCTGCTAGCACAGGGTCTGTACAGCCTCAAGTTCCACTACTGTCAGAACAGGGAACCTGGAAACAAAATTCCCTATTCGTTCACTGTAAGTAGAGTGTGTTTGTGTTAGTACATGCAGGCTCGAGTGTGGGCACGTGCTAACCTGAATGTCTCCTCTGCAGGTGCAAGTGACAGAGAGGAATCCAGACGGCTACCTGTCTGCAGCAGAAATTCCTCTCTCTCGCCTTTACATTGGTATGGCTGGAGTCTTCTTCGCCGCTGCCTTGATCTGGGTGTACACACTCATGAAGCACAGGTACACATGCATACAGGCACCCCGACACGACTGCTTACAGTATTGTGTAGCAGTATCTTTCAACTTCCTTATTTAAAGATGCAGAGTGATGTTTTTTGCATATCCTGTGAAAAACATCCACATTATAACAAGACTAAGGGCCTAACCTGTTAGGGCTGTTTAAAACGAACCCTGGTGCGTTTTCCCGGTTAGTGCAGTTCGTTTGGGCAGGTGTGAACACAGTAATCTGCACCAAGA
This sequence comes from Maccullochella peelii, assembly GCA_002120245.1. Taxonomy (NCBI): domain Eukaryota; kingdom Metazoa; phylum Chordata; class Actinopteri; order Centrarchiformes; family Percichthyidae; genus Maccullochella; species Maccullochella peelii. The sequence goes on from LKNJ01001473.1 coordinate 100,659, forward strand.
CCCTTTAGAGGAGGTGGTCTTGGCCCAGTTCCAAACAAACTCTGGAGCGGTTCGTTTGTGGTGGGAACTTGATTCGACCTCGATCCGACCCAACTATCAGGTGTACTCCGCAAGTTTGAGCTAAACAGCTCCTGTAGCCAGGTGTGCTTTGCATTCTGGGATGCGGCAGAGCCCGCAAACTGTTTCTAGTAGTAGCAGCTAGCCGGAGAGTCTGTGACAATGCTAACATGCTGATGTAGAGGGCCTAATGTTTATCAGTTCACCATCTTAGTTTATCATATTAACATGCTAACATTGCTTAATTGAGGCTGATGGGAATGTCATTAGTTTTGCAGGTATTTGGTATTAGGGATCACCAAAATTATTACAATTCATCCCGACAGGAACATGAACATCAGTACAAAATTTCCATCCAATAGACATTCTGACTTGTCATAGCAGGAAAAGCTCAGGTGAAAAATGTTTTGTCAACAATGGCTCGGTTCTATTAAGTGTCCCAGTAAGCCATTGTTTTTAATGTTATCAATTATACCTGTGTGTTTCCTGCCAAAATGTCTGCCGTGAAAAAGATCTATTGTTGCTGAGATATTTCAGTCTGGGCCAAAGTGGTGGACCGACATACTAACCGACCAGCAGACCGACATTTCCAGCGTCAGAACCACACCACCATCGTGGCTAATAACAAATTAAATGACTTTCCCCAAACTTAGAGCCTTAACTGGAGATAAGAGACAACTGGTAGAATGATGTTGAATATTTTTGACGCAATTTTGTGTTTAGTCACTCTCCACTAAACAACAATTAGTAACCAGTGTGAAGCTGATCTAACAGTGTTTTTTATTATCTAAGTTCAGCAGTAAAGTAACAGTCCTGCTGAAGTCAGACAGGTGGACAATAGTAGCTGTAGGCCCAAAACATTTGCCAAATTATTTGTTTGTATTATGTCTGTATGATTTAATAATTTCCTGAATGTCATGTGTAGTGAAATTCCACTTTGAATTAAGGATGGTCAAAGGCTTTTTAAATGCTTGTTGGACCAAAACAGGTGCAGCAAATGTAAGAAAGTGACTCTGTGACTTTTTTTGGGCTAATGTTTTCTGTTGTCAAAATAAAAAAATTTGAATTTATTTAGATAAAAAAATCTAAAAATGCTCTCAGAAATTACTCTAGAGTGCCAAAAATTGCCACAGGGAAAAAAAAAACCTCCCCACTGTGCCTCTGCTGTGAGTGTTAATACACAACATACCAAGGACCATACTGAAACTTGAGCCGTGTGAATGATTACATCGATCACCATAGTGGTACCAATTCACTGCTATATAAAACATTCAAACATCTTCCCCTGTGTGCTTGTTTACAGGTACAGCGTGTTTAAGATCCACTGGCTGATGGCAGCACTGGCCTTCACCAAGTCCACATCATTGGTTTTCCATAGTGTAAGTATACCATCACCACAGAGCAAACTATTGTCTCTATTGTAGTATCTCGTGTTTGTATTTCAAGGCTTTTATTGTGATGTCTCCGCTCTCTCCGTCTCTCTCAGATCAACTATCACTTCATCAACACTGAGGGGCGTCCTATTGAAGGCTGGGCCGTCATGTATTATATCACACACCTGTAAGTACAATTTCTCCAGGATATGAAGTTAAAAGCAATTTAAGACTCTATTTTGCATTATTTAATTTTTACAGTTTGTACTGATGTACTTTCCAGGCTCAAGGGGGCTCTCCTGTTCATCACACTGGCACTGATTGGCACCGGCTGGGCTTTTGTTAAATACATCCTGTCTGACAAGGAAAAGAAGATCTTCATGATTGTTATCCCTCTGCAGGTGTGTATGTGCATGAGAAATAGTTGGTGTGTGTGTGTGTGTGTGTGTGTGTGTGTGTGTGTGTGTGTGTGTGTGTGTGTGTGTGTGTGTGTGTGGACTGTCAAATGTGTATCAGTTAAATTTTCCATTTTTAAAAAAATCTATTGAAAATTGAGTTAAGACTAGTTTATACGCAGTTGATCGTTTCCTCAGAGGTAAGTCGAGCCATGGCGTAGGTTCCCCTCTTTTCAGCCAACACACATCATGAATAGTAATAAAACCTACCCACGTTTTCATTTTGCAGTCTAAAGTCAGGTATAAAATTACAAAACAAGTCAGTGATTGATTATTTATTTTTTTGTAATGAAACATTAATTAATTATGTGTTACATGGACCATTCATGCAAGTTTGCCCGTGATGGTAAATAACATTTTCAGTCTGCGTACACATGTGTTTGTAGTTCTCAAACATACCTGTCTTTATAGGTCTATCCGTCACCTACAAGAGGCTTCTAGCACCGATGGCAAAGGTGAGAACCTGGATCAGTTACAGACAAAAGATTTTAGGAGTTGTAGAGATTGTCATTTTTTTTTTTAAATTAAATTTGGTCCATGTCTCTTTCAGCTGCCATGAATTTGGAGAAGCTCAAGCTCTTCCGGCATTATTATGTGATGGTAAGAAGGAGTTCAGCTCAGCTGTACTTTTCTTCTGTCCCTGACCTAACCATTCATCCATCCATCTACAAGATCTGACCATTATTAGGTTGCCAGTGAAATTGAAATTGCCAACCACAATGTTGATAGCTTTCCAGGCTTCTCACTCAGAAGAGTCACTGCTGCAGAGCCAGAACAAAAGCTTTGCAAACCACCCCACACACAGTTTGACCTATGTGATAAAGTTTAAAATGAGTTCACGCATAAAACTTCCAACTTTGTGTCATTTTTGAAATGTCTGTTTTCTTCTTTTTAGATTGTGTGTTACATCTACTTTACAAGGATCATAGCCATTCTGCTCAAGGTCACCATGCCTTTCCAGTGGCAGTGGTGCTACGAGGTAAGGCAGCAACAACAATGTACAGTCACAATATGACTTTATTACTTAAAAGAGCACTTGTTTGTAAAAGGTCAAAGACATCCTGTCCCTTACTCTGACTCAACAGTGACTGGGCATAATTGGCTGGAAGTTTTCCTTGGATCTATGCCAGTATGATGTTGGAAAACACATTACATATTTAAAGCCCTTTATTATTTAGCAAATGGCCAAGAACACCATTCTCCCCCTCCAGAGGTTTGATATGATATTAGCATTATTGGAAGGAGGAAATGTTTCAGGCTACACTGATGAAATCATGTGACCTTTTGTATATCCTATCAGCTTCAAGAATGAGTAAAAGCACTGGGGCTAAGGAAATTATATTTGAATAGTCTGATGCCAGTAATATGAAGCTTGTTTGGAAGAAATGTATTTATTTTGCCAAAAACAAATGGGCAGGTAGCTAGAAGCTGTTAGCTAGCTGTTGAGCTACAGGTCAGCTGTATTCACCTTTATTACTGGTGCAGACATCTTAATAATATTTCTACCATCTGTCATTAAACACACACTGTCATGTTTTTTCAGTTTCTGGTCGAGGTGTCTACTCTGATCTTTTTTGTGTTGACGGGCTACAAGTTCCGACCAGCGTCCAATAACCCCTACCTCCAGCTTCCCCAGGACGAGGAGGATGTAGAGATGGATGAAGTGTAAGCATACACTGTCTCACCTTCCGTTTAACCCTTTGAACCCTAGAATATTTTTTGCATCTTTTTTTACTCTCTTTATTTATAGTACAGCCTTATGGCACAGAATGTCCTACACATTGTCTACACAGGCTGCGTAGTGAAAGTAAAATGGTAAATGGCTTCCAAAGCTCTCCTCCGCAGGGACCGGGGCTAAATTAAGTTCTGGGGACATTATTTTAGTCCCCAAAAAGTCCCTGTTCGGGGACTTTGCAGCGCTGAACATTTCTGATTGGTCGAGTACTTGCAGCATTTTATTTCAGCCACCATTTTAAAAAATCTGCAGTTTGTTTTTTGTTCATTGTGCTTCGACACAGAAGAAAGCATACATCGATCGACGACGAAGTCCAGGCTGTATTGAGTATTATTGAGCTCCTCCATGCTTACTGCTGTTGCAGTGTCGCACAAATAATGATGCCTGTCTGTCGCTTTATATGGCGTCATTGCATAAAAATGATGTGTAACAACAGCCATTGCTTTTTCATATGTCAGTGGACTAATTTGCCTTCAAATCTTTGTGGGTCTTTAGACCGTGGTAGAAATGCAGACAGCGGGCTGAAGGAAACTTTTAGTTCCTTGAAAAGTAGTACCTGGGACTAAAAGTTCCGGGTACTTTGCGTGGAAACGCAGCACAAACACACACACACACACACACACACACACACGTGGACAGGAGGAGCAAGGGATTGAACCGCTCTACCTCCTGAGCAACGGCAGCAGAGGAGGACAGAAGCTGCACCTCTGCTAACGTGCTGCTTTCATAACGCTGACAGGAGTTATGAAAGCAGCACGTTAGAAGTGCAGCAGAAGCTTGATTGATTTAAAATGATCTGTTCAGTCAGACGTGCATGAGACAGACGACAAATTGAAAAACACGTCTAAAACGCCTCCTGTGTAGACGAGCTGTTAGCTAGGCTTGCAATATATTGTTACCATAGATTAACTCTAATAGAGTCTTAATTCTATCAAAATGTATTGATAGTGTAAAAAAAACATTTTGTCACACTTTGTTTTTCTTTTTCTTTTGGAATGAATATTTGAGATATTTTCCTCATCGTGCTCTGAGTGATATAAACAGGAATTATAATGTTACCATGGAGACAGTGAGCACACTTAGCTCACCTCTGTTTATTGTGTATTTCTTTACATTTTCCATAAAAAGTCATGCATTAGCTACTAGCATTTATTTATTTTGTCTACCTCCTAATGTGTAAAGCGTCCTTGGGTCCCCTGAAAGGCACTATATAAATGCATGTTGTTGTTGTTGTTATTATTATTTTTATTATTACCAACAATCACTGAATTACTTACAGTGATTAGGATAGATCTTAAGTTATAAGGAGCATATTCTTTCTTTCTGTGATTCTTCCTCTTTTATGGATGTCTATCTGTGATGGATATCAGGTGCCACTATCAATGGAAAGAGTAAATCATACTGATTTATAAAATATACTGATTTGAGAATAAGGCAGGCTTTTTTTTGTCAATCAGGTACAAAGGATAAAAAGTGAAAAAGACTCTTTAAATAAAGTGCGGTTGCTCCTCTCTGTTTCTCCCTGTGTCCAGAGTGACTGAGTCAGGTGCACTGGAGGGTATTTCCAAAGTCAAGAAAACATGTAACGGACGCGAGCGCCAGAAAGAGTCCACCTTGTGAGCGGGAAGCTTCATCTTTGGGAGGCGGGACTCACTAAACATCCCCAGGCCAGCTGGTAGAAAGGGATGCACATGGACCAAGGCTCCACACCCCCCCAGTGACAGCTTTCCTTTTGAAACTATCTAAGTGGTTGCAGTGGTTGTGCCCACTGTCTGGCTATGCAAAAAAAAAAAAAAGAAGAAAAAAAATACTAACTTTGTTGGACGCTCTCCATTTCCTCGGAACACCTCCACCCAGAAACTCTGAAGGGTTTCAGAAGGAGACGGGCTCCTGCCACATGGATGGGTGGAGATATGGAAAGGAGCTCTGATGTTCTTTAGTTTCTCTCTCCCTCTCTTCCCCTCGCTCCCTCCCTCTCTCTCTCTCCAAAGATATTTACCATTTTAGAGAAAGACTTGCTTTCCGTTGTGTTTCTATCAGCTATTTAAAACGGTACTTCTGCGAGCCTCTTAGCTGTACCTTTTGGTGTGACGTGAGTACACGTGTGTGTGTGAATGTGATGAGACAACACAAGATTTGGACGCAAACAGTTTTTTTTCTTTTTTTTTTCTTCCCTTTGGAGACAATGGCCCATACTCAGGTAAAAGGCTAATCATTATATATTTAATATTTAGGCAACAATCTTAACATGTTAATTCTCTTTCCTACTTTTCAGTTAATGTCCAATCGATCATTATACAACGTCATCACCACACAGTACAGTATATGTTACTTTTTTCTCATATATATTTGATTTGTGTATTGAAATATATGGATGTAAGCGGTTGTATATTTCAATATATTTACTTATTGCATATTGAAATGTTAGATTTCAGTATTATTGTTTGTGTTGGAGAGGTTAGAGCTCCTCCCAGTCCATCACATGGACTGCTATTGTAATGTAGTGCTTCAGTGGTTGAGGTCGACTCACATCTCTGTGAATTCAGCCTAGGTGGTGACGTGTGGACCTCCTTAATGAGTGAAGAGGTTTTTGGATCAGTCTATGAAATGACTATAAGCGGTGGCCCAACTTGTGTTCAACGACGGCCTTGTTTTTTGTTTATTCCTTTTTGGCTATGCTTTGCCAACCTGGGCAGAGAAGTGACTGAAGAACTGATCATTTTTTGAATATGTCTGCTTTTGGTTTTACCTTCTTGCTCTTGGTGTGAAGCTTATTTTATTAATTATTGATGACTTATTGGTGAAAGACCAGAAACGTGTGCAGCCGGGGCGGATATAAAGGAGGCACATAACACTTTCATAAGAACTGCATAGAGGCTTTATAGACTTCGGACAGCAATGACACAGGTTCAGTTTCAATGAGAATTTTTGATTACATTAAAAGACAGAGGGGGAAGAGTAAACGTGAGGAATAAAGCAGAGACTACTGAGATTTAACCACAGAGCTGCACAGTGTTTACAAACTGTTGATGTGTCTCCAGGCGCTGGGCCGACTGGAGTAAACAGTCAGTAAACCAGCAGCAATGGTTTTGTGCTTGTTACAGAGGGCTGTTTGATGTCTGTGTGAACTGTCACAATAAAGCTGGTGTTCTGGAAAGGTCTTAAATGAAGCTATCATCTGTATATAATGTATATGTATATACATCTTGATGCAATTTTTATTTTTGAAGCTGTGTTTACAGAAACTTTAGCGATTTAATATAAAGAAGGGAAACGTATAAAAGAAAAGCGGCCAAAATCGATGCAACAGAGGCCAATGTCTCCTGGCTTTTAGTCACTAGTACGGCTCAAACTCCAAAAATGCAGAATCCTACACATACCATAATGCAACTCAATTGCAACTTTTTGTTTGACCTTCCCTGTCTGGCCAATGTCGAACTGAACACCCTCAGTTTGTAAAACAGGTTTTCCATTTTAAAATATCGCAGTCTCAAAGCCCAATACCAGTTATTATCTCAGACTTCTGTCTTCGCAGGCAGAGTTGTCCTCTCCATGATGAGTCAACTGATTTCTATGTGTAAAATCTACCGCTTTAAGTGACAGTATGTCTAATTTCACACCTGCCCCATGGTTGAAATGTGTTAATTTACATCATGTGTTGAGACACAAACTACTGAGTTTACCACAGCTACCAAAGCTCCCCTCCCCTCTGGTCTCCTGCCTATTCCACACCTATACTTATGTTATTGTCCAGAGCTCACCTGACACCTTGTGTCATTACACATTCAAGAGTCAAAGATTTCTTTAAAATATTTCTGTATCCGAGAGTATTTTGCCCCTATAGCAAACACTTTAGCTCTATACATTTCATGTGTCGATGCACTGAACAGCCAAACTGGACCATATTAGTGGCTTCTCATTGTCCATTTATTACACTAACTTAAACATCCATCCATTATCTATACCGCTTATCCTTAGAGGGTCGTGGGGGGGCTGGAGCCAGATTTTTCAAATCAATCTGCCCAAAAACACTGAAAACATATTCTATCAATCAGTTTCTTCCTATGAGGGACGGGGTCCTACATGAACACACTTGACTTTTGCCAACGCTAAAACAGTTTTCTGCATTTGTGTTTTGTCTGTGTCTTTCTCGCTGGTTTGAAGTGGGCGGGGCTCAGTTGGAAAAAGGTGATGTCAGGTGTTTTGTATGTTAAACTCTGACTTAACTTTGATTTGTTGCTTATTTAGTCTTATTTAATATTATAGATAAATAGTTAAGATTTTAAACTCAGATTTCAGGTGCCTTAAACTGCATTAGCCTACCACAGAATAATATATCGTGGGCAAAAATGAATTCTGTGCAGCACTCGGCACAGTGCTGGATTACACAATTTAAGCAAGTTTCCAGAGTGGAGCTGCAACAATTAGTCAATGAATTGATTAATCGATTGACAAAAATTAAATGGCAACCATTTTTTAATAATCGAGTTCTAGCTTCTCAAAGTGAATATTTTCTTTTTCACTTTTCTAACTGAGCATGTTTTGGATTGTTTTGCAAAACCAGACATATGAAGACGTCAATATGCACTCCAGGAGCACTTTTCCTTTTGGCTGATATTTTATAGACCAAACAATTAATCAATTTACCAAGAAAATTATGAAAATAAGCGTTCGTTTCAGAACTTTTGCAGAGTCTACTAATTAATTTGCATAGCATATCTAAATAAATGGAAACAAATGGGTACCTGAAATGGTAATACAATCTGAAAAGCCTGTCAGCAAAATATCCATTTTTAGTTGAGAGGTAGAATATGCCAAACACAGTGTCCTTTAAAGTAAGCTTTTTGCAGAGCGTGCATCTCACATTATAACTCTAAATACAGCGCAATAATAAAAATCTACATACTGTAGAGCCATATCAGAGGAGCAGTGTAAGTCTGGGACTTCCTCGTCTCCATCCTCTCATGTCTGAACAGCATGATGGGTTAATGATGGCGGATTCTTGACCAGACTTCCTAATCTCACTGCTGCAGCACTGCATGGAGGTGAACTCGCGGTAATAACAGGCACATGTCACCCGGGCCAGTAGCTTGCAGCCTGGTGCTCAGCTCAGCCCCGCCCACCTGCGAGCTTCAGGCGGACGCCGGTCCTCACTGCAGTCAGCAGTAAATCCACCGGCGCCCGTCAGTCAGAGTGCAGCAGACTGCAGTCTCCATCACACTCCGCCTCCCTGCGCTCCCCTGGCAGGTGGAAAGGACACACACGGGGCCGCAGCAATGTGAGTATCAGCTCTTATATATCATAGTTTAACTAAATATCACAGAAATGTCTCCAGGAATGTTTGTCCATATAGCTGATGCGCATTTTAGCGACTTTTCTGCAGCGTCATGGACCGGTAGGGTAAAGTTGATTTTTGCGTCATTGTTTGTGATCCGTTGTGGGTGCATGGAAATCTTTTTACTAAATATTTTACAGGCTGCTGTAACACTTGTGCAAAACATAAATACAGCAGCAGATAGACATGAAACTGAACTGATGAATGTATTTTGAGACAATCCATCTCGTCCTTAAATAACCTTATTTTTTTTCTAAAACGGTTTGAAATCAGGTGTTTGGTTAAATTAAACCGTTTTAAAAGGTTATGGTGAAGGGGATGTAATGAGCTACTAAACGCTGTTCCTCCATGACCTCAAAATGCCTTTGATTTTGGAAAGGCAGAGCCTGATGATGCAGCAGATCTCTCTCTCTCGTCTTTGCGTCGCTCTGAGCAGGAAACGAGTCCCATTTCATCTCTGCAGTGCAAACACATGAATGCAGCACACTGACACACACACACACACACACACACACACACACACACACACACACACACACACACAGCTTTTCGAAATCTGTCAGGCGAAATCTGACAGTTTAAAAATGTTTTAGACCAGAATTTTAAGAGATTTTCACGTTTTCATTGTACAATATCAGCCTACTGTTCTCTTATTGATCCCTATAAGTGCATTTTAAATGAAGATGATATGTATGATTTGTCCTTCCTCAGGGCTTTCATCTCAGTCTTGGCGATGTTGGCCCTAGTGGTCTCTGCTGAAGGAAGTGTTGGGTAAGTTGATTGCTTCAGACAGATGGATGGGTGTACTACATGGCCAAAAGTATGTTGATGTAACAAGGAAAGACACTGTGACACCGGGATCTCGTTATGCTTGACCTCCATTTATTCTGATCAACAACGGGGAAACAGAACCTCCAAGTCAATTATACAGCCCGCTCCAGCTCCTTTCCCACAGGGAAACTGTACACAAAGGGGAGAGGGGAAGTGGCAAAAGGAATTTATACTTTTGTCCAAAGTGACTTACTTTTTTTTCCTTTGCCGCATTGGCAGGAATTTTGAGTTTATAGTGTCTTCCTTAAGAAGACAGAATGGGTCGGTCATTAGTGATTCAATCCATCACTGCTCCTATAACACCTGAATTACAGCCACCACATTAATACGTGATTGTTGAACACCTCATTCCAAAACAAAGGGCGTTGATCTGCTGCTATAACAGCCTCCACTCTTCTAGGAAGGCTTTTAACCGGCTGCAGGGATTTTTCAGCCACAAGAGCATTAGTGGGGTTGGGCACTGTCACGTTACCAGATGTTACTTGAGCAGGGACTTCTGGCTGTTCCAAGGTCAAGGCGGAAAACTTAAGGTGATCACGCATTTGCTTTTTGTTGTTGCTCCGCGACTCTGCAGCAGCCTCCAGCAAAGTCACTGCTCATTCTTAAAAAGCATCTTAAAACCGATTAGTTTTCTTCTGGTTTTCTTGATTTTATAGCTTTTACTTTGTGGGTTAGATGCTTAATTCTTTTATTCTTTTAATATATTATCTTTTCTGTCTCCTCTATCTTCCTCTATCTCATTTCTTCTTCACGTAAAGCACTTTGTAACTTCTGTTTTGAAAAGTGCCATGTTAATAAAGTTTGCTTGCTTGCTGCTGATGTTGGGTGAAGCGTCCTGGCTCCAGTTCTTCCCATGGGTTTGAGGTCAGGGCTCTGTGCAGGCCAGTCAAGTTCTTCCACACCAAACTGGGAAAAACATTTCTTTATGGCCCCTTCTTTGTGCACGAGGGCCTTCCCCAAACTGTTGCCATAAAGTTGGAAGCACAGTGTTGTCTAAATCTAAAATATAATTGCATGCTGTAGCGGCCTAGCCCAAACCATGAAAAACAGCCCCAGGACAAAAGTAAACAACCCGGTCCATATACTTTTGGCCATATAGTGTAGCTAGATAATAAAAATGAATTCTGTTATCACTCTGTTATAGACCGAGTACCAACAACAGCTTTTGCACAGAGTCAAAGGAATGTCTGCAATATGAACTGGTCTGCAAAACAGATGAATATGAGGTGAGTGGACGCCCTGTCAAACAGCACATACACCTTCCCACCAAGCTGTTACTTCTCAGACAGTCTTGTTCTCTCATTTCACCGTTTGTGTGTGTGCAGGTGCGTCACTACAGCCCCACTCGCTGGGTGTCGACAGATGCCGAAGCCTATTTCCTGGGCGTGGGTGCAGCCATGGCCTTCAGGAGACTTTTCCAGTACATCAATGGAGCCAACGAAGGAGGTAAGGACAGAAGCAGAAGCAGAACTTGAAGAGTGTGTTCATTTTGTGTGTTTATTCTGTGTGTGTTTGTGTCGTGGGCAGGCATCCAGATGGAGATGACCGCCCCTGTCCTGGTCAAGATGCCAGAGGACACCAAGATGTGGGACCCGGCTGTCTACACGCTCAGTTTCCCGCTGCCGGCAGCCTATCAGGGGAATCCGCCCGCGCCCACCAATGACAAGGTGAGCTGACAGGTGGAGAGGGATGTGGGAGAAAGACACGCCTTTTCCGGTTAGCTTGCCCTTGCCAGTCAAACTCAAATGCTTTTATCATCCCAGTATCTGTGTAATGTGATCCTTGAGTTTTTTTCTTCAAGATCAATAGAGAGTATTGATGCATGTACAGTGTTTAGTGCTGCTTTCACTCCCTCAGCAGAATAGAAATAGATGTTACTGTCTCATGATGGTATCAGCGCTGCTGTCCTGTATCTGTTTTATGATTTCATGACCTGAAGTCTGTGCAAATGTACATTCTTGATCATCTGTAGATATCCACAAATTTGCAATCAATTAATAACCTAAATATACCCAGTCCAGTACAGAACGTATCCATTGTCTTGATTAGCCATAATTATACCCAATAATTAAGCTAATAGTCCCTGTTATGTATTTCTGTTTCAGCTCAATGACTGACATTAATTGATCATATCATATATTTTAGTTTTTCAAATCATGATATACTTTTACAACTCAAGGTTTAATGAAATTGTTTTCCCAGCCACAGTTTTAGTTAAATATATTTGATTACGTTCATGTAAATTTAATTTGGTGGTCTGACAATATGGAGGACCAAATCTGAATTAGGAAATAAATATAATTCTCAAACAAACTGAGAAATAAATAAATCAACAATAATGAAAAAATAAATAAAAATACATTTACACACTTTTTTTATTGTAATTGATTTCACATTAGTTTATCTTTACAGGTAGCTCTGGACTTATTTTTCCACCTGAAGAGTTTACAAAACTCATCACGAAAGACGCATATCCCCTTTTCTCTATACAATTATCACAAATAACATTAAAGACCCCCTGCAGACATGTATTAAAACATACATACAAATAGTCTGCATGGAACAATAACGTGTGTCTGACATGTATTTTCCTCAAAAAAAAAAAAAGTTTAATTTCCACATTAAAATCCTTAAAAAGGCATCTACTCCTTCTAGCTCATTAAAAATAAGTAATTTGGTTGTGATGTTTTTAAGATTGTCTGTCACTCACACAGTAAAAACCTCCTAGTTCCAGTTTTGGGTATTTTCAAACTTGCAACAGCTATGTGGTGAAGTCAGTGCTGAAGTGTCTGGAGCTGCAATTCTGCTATTAGCCACTGGATACTGGCTCCAAAACCTCACTGTATTGATGTATTTCCACAATAATACAGGATCTCAGTGGTCAATTTCACATTTTTCTGACATGTATCTTTGCTTTAAACTCTGCATATGTATTTTGTGCGGCCTTGCCTACTCTCTGCCGTATCTGTCTACTGTGATATATGACGTATCAATGTGTGACTGCTAATGCTGCGTCTCCTGCACAGGTGTATCTCACCGAGATGCCAGAGATGGACGTCTATGTGAGGAGTTACGGAGGCTGGATGCTCTCCATCACCTCCAGGCTTTACGCTCACCTGCTGACTAAAGAACTGGGGAGAGTTCGAGCTTCCTACAACCACAGCTACCACTATGGAGTCGGCTATGACAGGTATCACACACGTCCACTAGTACTCTATCATTCCTGACTTTCTTCTTGGGAATCACGACTAGTTTGTTCTTTAATATTGTCCTCCAAGTTTTGCACGCGCGTTATCTGCAAAACCCCTGCCAAATTTGATTTTTTTTGATATTCTGTATTGTTGCATTGTTATTGACATAAACGGCCATAACTCTTAAACGCATTGCGGTGCAGCTACCAAATTTAGATGACAGGTACACAAACCTACTCTGGGTGTTTCTGTATAACCTAACCTAACCCTAACCACCGAGGGGCGGCGCTAACGGACTTCCACACACCACCACTGTGTGCAGACAAGAGATGGCGGACGTTCTCTTGTCTGCTCACAATGGTGTTGTGTGGAAGTCTGTTAGCGCCGCCCCTCGGTGGTTAGGGTTAGGTTCAGCCTTCATCTGCTTTTTGCCTGGACTGGCTGTTTTCCCAGCAGAAGAACAACTCTACCACCTAGCAGTAGCTTATTTAAACCATATATTTACATTTACATTTATTATGTATGTGATCTAATAGAGGGGTGACGAGCTATTCTGCCTATTTAGAAAAACGTCTTTCCCACTTTGAAATTAAACACAAATTCGCTGAGAGTCCAGATGTCCCAGCTTTCCACCAGCACCTAAACGCAACATGCGTTTACGAATCTGTGTAGCTGGAACAGCGAGAATATAGTCTCAAAACCCCCGAAAGCGAAAGTAACGTGATCCGTGCGTAACTTTAACAATCTGTAAATGAATACAAAGACATTTGAATGCGCAGGAAGCTTTTTGAAAGCGAAAGGATCAGATCTGTGAAGCTGAAGTAAAAAATCTGTAAGTAAAATATACATATTTATTCAGGTTGTGATGTTTGCATTTGTAAAACTGTTTTTTTGGTTTGCGAGTACCCAGAATTACGCACAAATCTTGTTTTTCATTTACAAATCATATTGAGACTATATTCACTCCATTCAAATCTGCATCTATATGCAGATTAAAAGCAAATTTCTATAATTAAAGTAACCAGTTTAGAAGATTGTGTGGCCTGAGAATATCAGTCTTGACAGATTTCATACACACACACACACACACACACACACGTTACTCACTTCTAACTGTTGTGTTCGTCTCTCTTGCTCTTTCCTTTTGTGTGTGTGTGTGTGTGTGTGTGTGTGTGTGTGTGTGTGTAGTCCCTTGAAGCTGTTGGACAGGCACAATGAGGTATGGTATGTGGCCGAGGGGGAGGTAGTTTGCACAGATCCTCAGGAACCGACCCCTGCACACACACCCAGGCCGACTCTGACCAACTCACCCACAGACTCTGCGTCTGACCCTCTCCCACACACACTCTCTGATTCGCCCTCCAACCTATTCTCAAACACAACATCCAACTCCTCGTCACAAACACCCTCTGACACGCCCGCTCTCCCACCATCTAATGCTCCACCTAGTCCTTCATCCGACCTGCCCACTGATGCCACGTTCAGCCATCCCCCCACCTCCGCCCAGATCCTGCTGGACCCAACAACCAACTCTTCGGATCCCATCTCAGTGAGCCCATCCCTGGAGCCCCAGTCTGACGCTGACCTGTGGAACAGCACAGCCCACAGCTCTGACAGTAGCCCCGTGGTCGAGCCAAATGACGCTCATTAGCAACAGTCAAATTTGATTGAAGCAGCTATTCCGGGTATATTAACATGGAATCTAAATAGAAAAGAAGCAGTGGAGGTGTTGCAGAAAAATGAGTGAATGTGTGTGATAGATGGACAAGCTGTTCTCGTCCTTATCTCTCTACAGTATTCCTACGTATTACACCAACTCCTCCTTATGGCGCTTAGTATTTAACTATATGTTCTATCACAGCTTTGCACTTGCAGCTTCCTATATTAGCAAACACGTGCTTGTCCACTTTGTCATTCTGTTGTCGCTCTGAGGTTATCATACAGCTGCATTATAGACTGAAGTAAGATGTATGCATTAGTTAGAAAGTTAGAATTCAAAGTTATTGTGTAGCTGAAGGCAGGGATAGATGCTGTTTAACATCAATTTAACCCTAAAACTAACTTAGCAATTAATAGGACTTCAATGAAATTGTGTCTGTAATTGGTGAGTAAAGTGTATGCTGAAACTAACCACAGCAGGCAGATATATCAGAGGAAATCACAATGTGTTCTAGCCACTCTTGTAAATGGAGTCTGATGCTGTAATTAGTAATTCTTCAACGTTCCTGTCAATAGTTTCCAACCATAACATCCTACAAGCTCTCTGTTTAGATTTATGTGAGTTAATTTTATAATGTGTGGTGAATCATAAATTCAGCGTGCACATTCATTGGGATCTTTGATGCAGCCTTATACATAATTACTAATATGGCTCTAAGAGTGCAGTTTATGAACCTTGGATCAAACCTTTTTTCCCAGGATTTGTGCTCAAAAGTGCCTTTAAAAGCCATATGTTTTGCAAAACTTATTGTCTCAGTATTTTAAATACAATTTCAAGTAACAATTAGCAATTTGATATTACAAAAAAACCCAGCAATAAATATTTTAGCATCTTTATATTACAGTAAGTCTAACCCAGTCAATTCCAAACCTAAGTGTAATAATTAAATATTTACAAAGACTGATTTTTCTAACTTAGACCAAAATGTTTCAAGAATTAGTAAGATGACCTAACATTTAATTTTGAGTAATGTGATTAGTTTTCTGCTCACTTTTTCTACAATGTATCGAAATGTTTAAAATTACATCCCCTAAACTTCTCAAGTCCATGTTTATATCATGCTTTCCCATATTAAATTAAAGGTATCCTGCAGAGATTTTGACCACTAGTGGCGCTGTAGAGCGATGTTGTGTTCTACCAGAACACGGGTGACATGATAGATGTTTTGGCTGACAGCAGGAGAAAAAGATGGAAACTTTTTCTAAGTTTCTGTTTTCCAAATGTTTTATGAGATAGGAAATACGTTCAATGTTTGTCAGGCTTCTGGGATATAAACAAAAGGTTTTCATAAGAGATGTTGAATGTTAACTAAACCGTTAGTTTCCAATGGAAATCCTACAGGGTACCTTTTAACCTCGTTTTCGCACACTATAGAAAGTAAGGCCCTAACTAATACTTTTCTATGTTTGTGTACCTACAATATCAGTCCACAACAATCCCTAATCTTAATTTTTATCCTTGGTAAAGTGGTGGTCTGCAAACTGTAAGTGATCATGTAAAAGCTACTCAGTCTAATCTAAAAGTGGTAGGACTGCATCAAAGATCCCAAAGAGTCATGTCTGATCAACCAATGCAATAAGAGTTACAGAAGTTAATAAATTAAATTATCTATCTATGAGCATCTGAGCTACACACTGTGTGTTCTGAGGAAGGTGCAATAAAAACCATAAGAAACTCTTGTTGGACTCCTTGTATTATTGGTATCTTTGGACTTGATTAGATTAATTGCCAAATTCTGATGATCTGAGCTCCCGAAGCTGCCACTGACCCCTTAATGGACCTCAGCAGTAGCGGAGATGTGGCTCCCAAAAATGCAAAAAGAAGCTGGCTGAGAACTTGTGTTTACAGGCCAGAATCCTAAACTTTATCACGAATGTCTGACTGCTGTTCTTATCCAGACACACATTCAGGGTCGGTTACACTGCCTGCTCTCAGCAAGATCTCATTTGTCAGCGTGAGAGAAACAACAGGCCATGTGGATGGAGCAGGAAACCAGGAAGAAAGAACAGAAGAGAGAAGCAGCTTGATCAGTGGAGTTTAATCCAGTCTGTTATTTCATACATGAATGCTGGTCTGAAACACAACAATTTAATTGTGTGCACTCTACCAAGGGTAGTGATGGGGTTCGATAGCAATTTATCTAATCTAAATCCAGTTCTGAATCCCTTATCGAATCTTGTTAAGTTGTTTGTTTGGTGGAAAATGCATCTCTTAGTTAAAAATATGTAGTTTGTTTTCACTCAGTATCATACCTAAGCCATGGAGGTTCTAGTGTACATATATACACATACAGTATTTTGTCACTGCTCTGTGACATTTATTAACTATTGGTTGTTGCTCTGCTACAGGTCACAGAACAGCCTACAGTGTAACACTGGCAGTAGGCTGATAGGCATCGCACTCATCCTTCTCAAGTTATCAAAAATGCTAGTTCTTACTTTAACATGATGGACGGTAGCTAATTATTTAAGCAAGGAAACTCTTGTTACCTCCTTTGTCATAAGTACCTTCCCGCAAATATTGGATTTTGCAGTTGTTTTGGTGACTCTGAAAACGTTTAAGTTAAGGTGGTCCACCATGTTCAGTCAACTGTGTCGCTGAGTTAGCACGTATTTGTATACGTCACCTTTTTTTTTTTTTCCTTTGCAGATGCCTGTAGTGTCAAAAAGAGATAAAGCGGCTATTTGAGAGAGAACGTGAATGAAAGATTCGATAAGGGATTCATTCGCCGCAGAGTTTAACAAATCCGGGTATTTTACCAACATGGAACCGGCTATCGGAACCCATCCCTAACCGAGAGAGCAAAACAATCTCAGTACTTCTAAATGTAAGTTTGGCATGATGCGTCATCCTCAATATGCTATTAGTTTGGTGTTGTTTAATTGGCATCTGATGCTCATACATATACCCATTATCAACATTTTGAGTTTTCACTGTCACATATTATTTTGAAATTGGCTTATACCGCATACAGTAAATAACCATTCATGCTGTGGTAATCATCTCTGAAAACCACTGACACATTTACAGATCTTTGATATTCACTTCTGCTCTCTGCATCACATGGTTATGGCTATCTTTCATTTTGCAAAACAAATATGCTTTGATCCACCTACTAACAGTTGTTGGTAGAATTAAACTTGAACGTCGTACAAAATAAAAATCCTGCCAGTCACTCTGACACGAGAAGGCATTTTCTCCGTTGTTTGGCTTAATGCATAAAACTGGTGTTCTACTTGGGGACTTCAGTCCACAGAACCAGAGAGGGTAACAGACGGTAATCGTGTGGCTTATGAAAGTCAGTGTTTTTCAAAAAACAACTTAATAAAGTTCCCTTTTCCTCTGAAAGAAAAAAAGTCATTTTTGAGTTTGTATTTCAAACAATAAAAGTATAAGTAATGAGACTTTTTAAAAGTAACTCTTCCTTGTGCAATTAACCTAACATTTTACAAAACCTCCCTCTGTATACTGTGGATATGAGTGTGTCTCTGTTCAGGAAAAGAAAGTTGTGCTGTTAAGATTTTCATGCACATTAAGGGGGGAGTACAAATAATTTTTTTAGATTTTGTATTTGTAGTAAAATCCAGGGGCAAGAGAGGTAAGGTGTATGTATGCACACACATGGCTAAAGGGTCACCTGTGTGCATTAAACTGTGTTTCATATTTGACTACAGTTTTCACTATATTTTATAGTGTTTTCTTCAATGATCTGTTACTGTGATGTGTTGTTCCTCACTTGGAAATGACGGCCTTCTTAGTAATGCTTGCCCTCCTACTTCCTCCTACTGTTCTTCATATTTGACAGTTTTTACTATAATTACAGTGTTTTCTTTAATGATCTGTCACTGTGATGTGTCATAATCCTCACTTGGAAATGACGGCCTTCTTCGTAATGCTTGCCCTCCTGCTTCCTCCTCCTCCTGCTCCTCCTTGCCAAAGATGGCTGGGGACGGTGAAGGCGTCCACACTCATGCCCATGGTTTTAGAGGGGATGGCACTAAACTGCTTCCTGTCTGAACTGTATTTGTACATGGATTCCACCTGAGTGGAGCTAATTGTCCGTGGGCCCACGCCAGCCAATCGCACGAGCTCCTGGGAGTCAGGGTTCATGGTGTACACGCCCCTGAACTGGCAGCTGGAATCACGGAAGAGGATGAGGAAGTGGTTGGCAGGACTCTTCTCCATCTCCTGAGGTTGGAAGAAGGTGTTACAAGAGAAAGAAGGGTTTTAGTTTTGATCTGCCTGTATGATCTTCAAACATGCATGTAACATAGTTTGGTGCACAAGGAACAGGATTCACAAGATCTAAATGATTAATGTCATGTTACTACTGAAGTGGTAGCAAAGTGGCTCATAGTAAAGTAAAATGAATAGTCTACCTCAACTATCTTGTTTTTTTGCATCTCGTTGACCTTTCCAGCGAGGCAGCAGCGAGAGAGAGCGTTGTGAATGATGAATTTGTTGGACTTGAAGCTGGGTTCTTTAAAGAGCTTTGGACCTGCAAATACAAACACAGGCACATTTGTTAATGTTAACCCATGTGTACAGTTATAAGCACTTTGGCAATGCATGAGTACTCAGGAACTGAGAGATACTGTTCTGTGTAGTACTGTACCGGTGTATTCTGGGGCAGGCGAGGTTCCATTGGAACCAGTCTCCCAGTCTTTATCGCCGTTCTGATTTGCCAGTTTACTTGGTGTCACACATCTTGCAGGTGAATCAGGACGACTGTTGGAGAAATGTCAAACAATGAACCAATAGGGCATCACCTCATATCGGTATTATACTCGAGAACATACTGGATTTACAGCTGGATCATCAATAAGAGAGCAGTGAGTAACAAGAATCTCTCAACCCTCCCTCCACTACTCTTTTCTGCCCAACTTGGAGAGGTTTAGTAGTGATTAGGGGTATAAAGCAACTAAGCACTGTACAAGTGCCCTTGTTAATGAGGAAAGCTGAGCTGTTCTCACATGACAAGCATCAAGCTGGAAGACAGGCTAATGGTCATGGTTACAGTGTAGCAAGCAGGGCAGTGTTGTCTGCAAATGTTTGTGACACTGAAGCAAAAAAAGGCGTTAGCTGTGTAGTTACAAAAACCAGAAAGAAAAAAATGTATTCAACATACCGTTACAACTCCAATTCTTTGGCTGTAACCACAAGCAATTTACTATGGAGTGAATATAGTCTCATTAAGATTTGTAACTGAAAAACCAAGATTTGTAACTGAAAAACTAAGATTTGTAACTAAAAAACTAAGATTTGTAACTGAAAAACATGATTTGTAACTAAAAAACTAAGATTTGTAACTGAAAAACCAAGATTTGTAACTGAAAAACTAAGATTTGTAACTGAAAAACAAGATTTGTAACTGAAAAACCAGATTTGTAACTAAAAAACTAAGATTTGTAACTGAAA
>LKNJ01001474.1:0-95298 GCA_002120245.1 Maccullochella peelii
TTCAGTTTTGTCTGAGTTTAACATCAGAAAGTTGCTGGTCATCCAGGTTTTATGTCCTTGAGGCATGCTTGAAGTTTAAGTATTTGATTGGTTTCATCTGGCTTGATTGATAAATATAATTGGGTATCATCTGCATAACAATGACCAGGTTAGTGCAGTGCCTTTAATGCCAATTAAATGTTCCAATCTCTGTAATAGAATATGATGGCCAGTTGTATCAAATGCAGCACTAAGATCTAACAAGACAAGTACAGAGACAAGTCCTTTGTCTCTGTAAATTAGAAGGTTATTTGAAACTTTCACCAGTGCTGTCTCTGAAGTCAGAGTTGACTTCTCGAACATTAAACCAAGACCCTGATCTATCCCTAACCGTAACTAAATGCTTCAAGTTGCCTGAACATAGGCAAATATCCAGCAGTGGATATTGTAGGAAAACAAATTAAATATGTTGAAAGTGAAGAGTTTCTAATAGCTTCTTGCTAATACATTCAATATAAACATTTATGTCCTTGTTATGTTGATAGAAAATGTCGTCCAGGCGCCATAAAGTTTCCATACAAAATGTATTTGCTGATGCTCCATTAGCTCCAAAATTAGTTGTATGAGGATCATTTTTAAGCGACAGGGTTGTTACACCAGCCCAGAGGGAAATAAAATTAAGAGGACAGACTGCTGCCATGTTGATTAGCCTATAATCAGAAGTTTGGAAGCACATCAAACAGTTTTTATAAAATTGTCGGTGAATAGCTACTGTATTTATACTCAGCATCTCCTGCTTGGCTGGAAAGTTTAACGGAGCAGCAGCTGTGTTGAATAAAGTAAAATAATCTGGATGGATCAAACCCCCTGGCATCACTGTGTGCCCAACCCAGCAGACACAGATTTGGAGACACAGAAACTCATAAACAAAATGTACTTGGATTGAATATTTATTATGTTCCGAACCTTTCTGAAGTTACAATTAACTTCAACTGAATAACGTGTTTATATACAGTACGTGTTTCTTGTGTTCCTCACCTTGCATTCCCAAAGTACATAACTCAGCCAGAGTAAGAACTGTTGTGTTTGTTGAAAACTTGAATCAGTAAATAAGAGCATGAATAACATCATATTATCTATAATTTACTTTGCATTGGCCTGTGCTTCTGCTTCAGCATGAGGGGAGCTGGGGGGTTGAGGAGGATCCATCGTCAGCTGCACGGGGATCAGCACACTCCAGGCAAAACTTCTACAGTTATATTATCCTCATGTGGACATTTGCCTCTTTATTTAGGAATTCAAAACTTTCTGCACGCAACTGTTTGTGTCTGTGCAGGTTTGTCTGCAGAACATCAGGACATGCACGCGTCAAATGTGATGCAGACGAAGACGAACTTTAAGGCCTTTGTATGAAAGTCCCTGAAATGGACCTGAGGCATGAGCCTGATGATTTTAATCTTGTATTACTGTGACTTAATGCTGAGCCCATTTGATCTTTTCCCTGTTTGTTGCCGGTGGTTGAATTTAAGCTTAGAAACTCACATCCAGTGAAATGCTATCCACTGGGATTTGGTGGAATATTTTTTTTTTAATCCCTCTGACTGGATTTAAGACCTAGTGTGGCAAGAGGTGGAAACTTACTGAAATTCACTTACCTGCCTTCATCAATTTCTCTATATACATTTTTTTAACTTGAAAACTAATATATCTTCTCCGGTTAGATTAAACTGAGGAAGATATCCTTAATTGCAGATCACAAATTTCATGGGATTGAAAAAGACTGATATATCAGCCGGATGCCAGCATCATATCTTGTGGCAAGTTTTCCAGATGAGTTGGTCTTATAGTCAGTGCATTCAGTGACAAGTATCTCTGAAACTTTGTTAGCCAGCTGAGAAGTCCACTGGACCAGAATCAATTTCAGGAGTTGCATGGGAAAGCTTGATTATTGGGAAAATCTGATCTCTTCTTCCCTGCTTCACTGCGTTAGCTCCCTGCTAACTTGAGGCCAGGTTTCATGGTGCTACTGTGCAGAAGCATTTTAAATCCACTCACATCGCCATGAACTGAGAACTCTGACCCCATGTACGTCTGTATTAGCTCACAAAATCACTAATTAAACAGGAACGCAAAAACACTTCAGTCTGACAGAAGAGAATAAGTTACATCTGAAATTAAAACTCAAGTTTAGCTCAGCTACTTACTTCTTATTTCTGTTTGTGTTTCATCTCTTCCCGTTTTTGCTGCTGTAGTGTCTGGTCCAAGGTTTTATTAACCCTTGCAAAAGAAGCATGAGTCACTTTACTGAGCTTTTCAGCTCTGATATCATGCCTAACTTTAACCAGCTCCTCTCTGCTTGCTTCCATCTGTTGGACTGGATAGTGGAGTTAAGGTGGACAGTGAAGATATCAGGTCTAAAAATACTTTTTGATTTTTTAACAGTGGAAGTGGTACAATTCTTAATATTTCTATCTCTACATACTTTATGCTACTCAGTTAATCACTTATTATTTTCTCTGTTTGAACGGATTTGCTGAAAAAAATGCAGATGCCACAAATAATCAACAAAAGTCTTCAAATGTAAGGATTCAAATTATATGTTGACTTTAAAATGATATATATCCTTTATTTCTACCTCAGTTTCTAAACACTTATATTTTCTTTTAATATACAGCTGCCCCAGGACCCCTAGACCCTCAGGGTCCTTTAAGGCCAGGGCTCTCTATGCATGGATTGTGATCATTTGATTAAATGCAAATTTGTTTGGGAATATGAGTCACTAATTTACAATTCTTAAACTGTGTTCACAGATCATATTTCTATATAAATCTGAAAAAAAATAACTTCCTTTCTCAGAGGTGACAAGATACATACACAATGCACAGAGAGATGGTGCTGGTGCTGCAGCTTGTCGCTATGGGCTTTTCTCCGCCCGACGGCAGTATGTGTGTAATATGTTGGGCTTTTCCTGGTGTCCCCTGATTGGTTGACACTGCACACCGAAAATAACTGGACCTGGTGTGGAAAAATTTTATGTCCAAGTAATGTTGCCAGATTGGACGATTTTCCACCCAATTGGGCAGCTTTAGGACGGAATATGTCGGTAAACATTAGCTTGGGTGGGATGACAACATTTTGGCCTGGTTTGTCATAGTGCGTTTTTCTTATTTTTTTCAATATTTGTATTCTTTTCTGGCCAGTAATGACATTTGTGAACCAACCTGCTGAACCACCAGAGGCTTCTAGGTAGTCAAGCCAGTGTGTGTGTGTGTGTGTGTGTGTGTGTGTGTGTGTGAGGACAGAAACAGTGCGCCCGTAAATGACACCAAAACGCAGTAAAGACTCTTAGCATAGTTTTTTATTACATGACTATTTCGGTACAAACATTTACCCGCCAATGTAGCCTTCTGAGATTTACTAACCCCACCTAGTGGAAAAGTCATGCCACGCCACTGGATGAGACTAGACAGACTGAATGTACGGCAGAGCAATAAACTAAGACAAGTATACTGCAAAAGAGTCGTTTTTATGGTTTATGGTTTCAACAGATTCACCTTAAAACACCCGTGTTACTGTGATAAGGAGGATCACTTTATACTCAAAGATTTACTCAAATGTTTCTTTCTCACTACCAAAACAATGTATCCAAGTGATTTTGTGTGTCCTGCTAAAATTGGAAAATAAATGTCTCCAAGCCCAAATGTCCAAACTCGTGCCTGTCACCAATAACGTGGAACTCAGCACTGGCATAAAAGTTTTTGCATAATCAAATTCCGTACCCCTGCAAGGCATTGTCCTTTCAGTATTTAAAATGACTGCTGTGTTCCCATAAAACAAAACAGCCAGTGCAATCAAATTATGAACAGATAACTACTCACATCCTCATCAGTTCACCTAATGGAAACCAAAGATTAGCTCCAGACAATAGCGCAGATGTCCATGACAAGTATCAGTCCACTGGGAGAGTGTGTGCGAGATAATTAAAAATCGGGATGTAAACACCTTGCTGTTTTTGCCATGAATATTTTCTACACACATCTCCCAGCCAAGAATATTTTCTTCAAACTCTCCCTTGGTTACATTTCTTATGAACAAGTAATTATTGTAAATTAACAGAATAAGAATCTGTCATCAGCCATGAGAGAGTGGAACCCCTGCTAAATTTACATAACACCTGTAACTAATTCAGAACAGAAAATGAGTCAGGTAATTAGAGAACGATGCAGTCTCTGCCAGCCATTCTTCCCACATAAGGCCTTTTTTAAAGAAATTGGTTTTGAAGTTGACACATTGCCCCGTTTAAGGTTTTTTTTGTGGAGTTTTTCTTTGTCCGAATCCCAAATCTAAGGTCTGAGGAGAGAGGGTGATTACAGATTGTAAAATAAACCCTTTGAGCCAGCCTTGCAGGACCTACCATATACAGCTCTGAACTGGCAAACAAACCACATCCCCTGTATTTAGAGAACGTCAGGTCAGGAGGTGGATTATAAACTATAACTGCAGAATATCAAAAGGTCAAATATCATTTGTTTACAATTATCTGATGCTCAGTCACAAATATTAAGTGTATATTATATCTGTGGCTGCTTATATCTTTCGGTAATGAAGGAGCCTGCCTCCTGATCATAATAATGATGAACCTGTAAGGTCTCGTCGGTCATGTTAAGTTTCAGGTCTGTCTTGTTGTTAAGTTTCAGGTCTGTCTTGTTATGGTAATGTCTCATCTGTCATGTAAGTTCAGGTCTGTCATGTTATTGTAATGTCTTGTTGGTCTTGTTAAGTTCAGGGTTGTCATGTTATTGTAATGTCTCGTTGGTTATGTTAAGTTCATGTCTGTCATGTTACTGTAGGGTCTTGTCGGTTATGTTTCATGTCTGTCATGTTCTGTTCCTGTTCTGGCGTGTCTGTCTTATTTTGGAAAGTTATTCTTCCTCTTGTTTCAGGTCCCTTAACTTCCTGCCATTGTGTGTTTCCCGCCTGGTTGATTGTCTGCCTCGTCCTGAGTGTTTCCACCTGTTCCCCATTACCTCTTGTGTATATATTGTCTGCGTTTCCCCTGTCTCGTTGCTAGATCGTAGCCTTTGGTCAAGCCTTCTCGTCACGCTATTGTTAGCCTTCAGTCAAGCCTTCAGTCAAGCCACTGTTTGCTCTCCGATAACCGAATCTTTATTAAAACCTTCTAAAGTCTGTCTGTTTCGGGTCTTGCATTTGGGTTCACCTGCCTTGGCCGCAGTCTGTACTGCGGGTCTTAACAGAACCAGCAGTTTAAATTACAGGCATGCTAAGGAACTGAATGAAATCACAATCAAGAAGCTGGAGCTGGACATTGTTTATTTGGATTTTCATTAATTTAATAGATGAGACTGCGTAGCAACCTTATGTGTCATAGCAACAAGGAAGTGCTCCATTGTGGTATTCAATCCTTTAACTTCCTGTCTCCATGGGAAGTGGAGTGCATTTCTCTGTGTTGATTTGCATCTGCTGCTTGTGACTACCTTGTGGCTGCACTTTAGCAGTAGAAAATGAGAGACTTTTATTCCATGGCAGGAATTTTTATATGAACTTTATTGAGAATCAGAGTTTTTGTGATCCAGTTTCATCCTCTATTTCATCCTTGTTTCTGAGAAATCATGTTTTGTCATTTTGGCATGGCAGACGGCTCAATGTAGTACAATACCCTGTGAGCCTCTGGTACCGTTGCCATGGAGACGATATTTTCAGATATTTTCTAACACAGAGAGTTTCATGCCAACCTAAGTCAGAAAAGTGTTCCGGCTGTGCCACGTTATACTCTGTGAAAAATGAATGGGACTTTTTCTTCCGGAACCAGGGTCACATAAAATAGCTTCTCCCACTTCGCAGCACTATACAGATAATCATGCAGAGGCTGACTGACTGACAGCAGGCTGGAAGTACAGAGTCTGGAACATCTGTGAAAACAGCGTCCAGCTTCTTTCATGGACAGAAATTGGTAAATGATTTCAGCGCAACAGACAACAACAGTTCCCCCCAGGATGTGTCTGCAGTCTGACTGAACAAGGTTTCATTTTACCTTTCTACTTCCACTGGGCAAAACTTTAATCCAAGGTCTTTAAAAAAAAAAACACTTGTGTGTTATCAGGCTAAATCACAAATGAACAGAAGCACTATGGGAGGATTCATGCAAACTATTTTAGATAAAATCTTGTTGTTGCATGTCTTCTCTCCATATTTCACAATCTGTCTCTACTGCTTTCTTCCTCTCTCACAGAGGCCGTGACTCAAAGTGGTTGTTTTTTCTGGCTGGAACTTTTTTTAGTTTCCAGAGCATTTCCCTCTCAGCTCCCACAAACCAGACTTCAGACCAGACAGAAATTTTCAGGCTAATGGTGAAGCGCTGGAAAAGGAAAATTATGCTTATTATGCTCATTATGCAGAATAACAACATTTGGAGAGCTCAAATAATATTTGATTTAGGAGAAACACAGAACAAGTAGCAGACCCCAAATGTGATGCCAAATTTTTCTTAAATCCAATCAGACTGAGACTGAGCCTGCTGACTAGCTGTAAAGTGAATTAAGTCAAATAAACTGAAAACGCAAACCGAACAGAAACTGATGAGGCTGACAAGGTGGAGGTTTTCATTTTAGGTTATAAAGTCTGTTCATTGATGTCTGAGTTAGATCTTGCTGGAAAATATTGTGTTGCAGAGAGAAAGAAAGATCAATAAACTAGATGAAAAGTCAGGGGATCACCAACATCATTACAATTCATCTTGGACATGAATGTCTTTACCAGATTTCATGGCAATCCATCTAGTAGTCATTTCACCTAAAGCCACAAATGTCAACCTCATGGTGGTGTTAGAGGAAAAGTCAGGGGCTCACAAATATCACAAGGATACATCATCTTGGAACCATGAATCTCTGTACAAACTTTAATGCCAATCCATTTCGTTGATGTTGACATATTTCACTGGATAAGTGAAAACTTTGATCTGCTGGTGCCACTAGATGAAAATTCTGAGTATCACCAAACTAATTCATCCTCTGGGGACCATGACTATCTGTACCAAATTTCATTGCAATCCATCCAGTAATTGTTGAGACATTTCACTAAAAGACAAAAATCTCAACCTGCTGGTGGCCCTAAAGGATAGGTCAGAGGGTCACAAAAGTATTCAGGATTCATCCCCTGGGTACCATGAATATATGTACCAAATTGCATGGCAGTCTATCTAATTAGTTATTTCAGTCTGGAGTGGTGGACCGACCGACAATGCCATTCCTACTACCTACACTGGATCCTAAATTTCCCATAATGCAACTTGATAACTGTGGTGGAAATTCTGATTTCCCTTGTGGAGAAGTGAACAAATAAAATGAAGATTCAACAAACAGTTGTCTTTTGAAGATTTAATTAAGCAGAAGAATAAATAACAAATAAAGAACAAAAATAAAATAAGTAAATAAGCAAATAACAGGTAAGGATAAGGACAAACGCCTATAAGGACGATCACAGAGTCAATCTATTTCAGCTGAAAGGACAGAGATCATGCACACGAGTTGTGTGCGATGAGTCTGACCCCAAAGGTGGGAAACAGTCACATATTTATAGTAACACAGAAAACAACCAGGCAAGGGAGACGTAATACTGTCGGACCTTGGCCTAAGCATCTGTGCCTTACGCTAGCAAACATCATATCCAAGCATCAGTACAAGACAGACTGTTCTCCTGTCCCCCTCGAAGGACACAGGGCAGACTGTTCTACAAGATAAAATGTACCGTAATACCAATGTGTTAGTCAAACGAACTATAACAAAGGAAAATAATAAAAAGGTACAAAACACCACATAACCTGAAAAAATAATAAATGATTATAAATGATAAATTTTGCCCTGACAATAACATCTTTCATTACTCCCTCCCTATTTGGCAAACAAAATCTTCATACTCCACACCCCAAGTTAAGTTTGTTTAATAGACTTTCTGTTATAAATTTGAAGTCTTAAAGCCAAAGCCAAGATGACCCTGATGACATCATCATGAGTTATTATGTCAGACTTGATAAAGCTCCTCCACTGTTTTCACAGGCTGTGTAGTACTCCTTATCACAAGTTTACTCAACTTTATCAGTAAAATTGCTTGAGTGCTCCTTTAGACTAATTACCAAAGGGTTATTAATGATGCAAAGCTGGCAGAGAATGTGCTTGTACGTGATGGGCTCCTCATATATGACTTGGCAATCCTATGTCCTTTTTTGTTCATGCATTATAATGGATTATTGGTGCCTTTACACCAACAACAAAAGATTTATTTGCCATTAAAGTCATTACTTTTTTTTTATACTATGTGCACCTTTTTTTATGTGATTCCAAAGTTTATGAGCCCAGATTTTCCACCTGTAAAAGCATACTGATGTATACGCCAAGAAAGACAAAATCACTACAATACATCTACTGAACTGAACCAGAGAACACAATTAAAATGCAATTGTTAGTGTTACAGTAAAACATATTAGTGCATTCAAAATGATGGTTGTTGTTTTTGTAATCTCTAAATCTCAATTCATCTTGTTAATGGTGGGCTCACCACAAAAACAGCCAATATTGTATGGTACTTTATCTCAAAATTTTGAAAAATGTCTTTACATCTACACTTTTTTGGAGGAATTCTGTAGAGCAGTGAGTTCAAATCCAGATGAGCAATACAAAGAAAGTCTTATCAAACAAACCTCCTTAAAATTGTATAGCTTCAAAAATGGGTAAGTGAGAACTGGATCCCTTCCTGGAGTCTACGCGCTGGTTGATGGGAAGATACCACAGATGGGTAATGAAACTTGATGTTTGGCTTAATATCCTGGGACAGTCTGAAGATCATTTTGCTGCTCAGCG
Source organism: Maccullochella peelii (assembly GCA_002120245.1). NCBI lineage: Eukaryota > Metazoa > Chordata > Actinopteri > Centrarchiformes > Percichthyidae > Maccullochella > Maccullochella peelii. The sequence continues at coordinate 8,853 of LKNJ01001474.1, forward strand.
CTTGGTCTGAAAAACAGATTCAGTGAAATTTAAAGCTGCTCTAATCAATTAACAGTGGCTCAAATAACAACGTGTAATGTGAAAGGGATTGCTCATAGTGATGAACCCACAGAAAATTATCACCCAATTCAGCAGTTCCCCTCAGTTTTTTAGTGTGTGTCAGCTAATTGGTTTGGTTTTACAACCTCCAACTTTACTGTTTTGGTTGAGTCTCACCGAAGGGTGTAGGTTTGGTTTCAGAAATACGGGGGATACAAAAAAGAACAACCTGTAATTATGTGAATGCTATTTCATGCATTTATATATTTATATCAATATAGCTAATATCATAATGTAATTTCCAAATTAGGATTCAGCATTCTTCTCCCTGCCCTGGTGTCCTGTCTTTTCTCCACTCTAATAAACAAGAACACAAACAATATCAATGTACAGTGATCAAAATAATAAATAATTTGAAACTCTGGGAACATGTTTTCTTTAGTTAGGGAAAAATGTCTGGGAAAAAAAGAGAGGAAATACAGCAGGGGATCTCTTCTTCAGGCTGTGCAGAGAGTCAAGTCAAGTGTATGGAAAATGTCCAAGATCTATGGCATACCAAAATCCACCTTGGCAGACCACAAGGCAGGGAAAGATGGCAGAAGTGTGGTCCCCATCCAAACAGGGCTATCACCTTGGAGGAGGAAGAGGCTTTTGTTAATTACATCGTGTGGATGGCAGACCATGGATTTCCTTTAACAACAAGTAATTAAATGTTTGGCCTTGGAAATTATTAAAAGCAACACCAACAGTCTGGTGAATCATTTGGACAAGGACCTCAGTAACAACTGGTGGGCCTGCTGCAATAGTTGCCACACTGAGTTCACCAGCCACACAACAGACTCCCTAGATCGGGCTAGGGTCCATGGGGCAACACCAGAGGCTTTAGACACATTCTTCATATTATTTGAAAACATTGTTAATATGCACACTCTCCATGACAAGCCTCAGCTTATATATGGAATTGTGATGAATTTGGATGGATTTGGTGATAAGCCCAGATCTAAGGAAAAGGTTCTGCGCCAGAAGGAAAAGAAGCACATTTACCGTCAGCAGACGACTACCAGGGAGCACATAACTGGGGACAAGAATTCCTCCCTACATCATATATCCTCGCTGCCTTCCCAGTGTGGACAGATGGATATGGATATTCAGAGAAAGGATACATGACCCCTGTAGGGACTGGTGAGAGGAGACATGGTGGTTGGGAAACAACGGTTCTCCTTGGTGTTGAAGCATGCCCACGACAAGTCAGTCACTGCAGACTAAATCATCTCTGGATTCCGGAAAGCTGGAATCTACCCACTGTCCAGAGAGGCTGTTGATAAGATTTTACTTATCATTATCATTATGATTGCAATAAAAATGTTTTACCTGAACACAGATTGTGAAACTAACGCCAAGTGCACATGCCCTGGCACCTGCTGTGCCTCCTTCCTCCAGTCCCCAGGATGCAGCGTCAAGATCTGCTGCACCAGCTACAGTGCCCACCTCCACTGCAGCTCCATCCCCAGATACCTCATTTACTTCTCCTGCCACACCAGAAACTTGCCCTACATGTAAAAGGGACAACCGAAATGATTTGGTTGAAAATGGTCTCCTCCCTCCTTCCCTTGCCAAGATCCTCATCACGCCCACCTCTGGCTTTTGGATTTTGATTTCCATCATGACTCCTGGTTCACTCTCTGCGGTGGGCCGGCTGTCAGTTAGACTTGACTTTAGCGAGAGGGAAGTAGTGACGCGTTGTCCATCTTTATATACCGTGTATGGTTCCCATGGAAACTGTTGTCATTGTTGGTGTAGAGACAGCAACAAGTAGAAACAAGTGATGTGAGAGTTTGGTGCTGCAGTTCCAAAAGCTACATCCCTCCAAAAGAAAAGAATGGTTTTCGGTTAAGTAAGCAAAAGAGATGTGGGAGAAGCAGGTGCCAGAAGGCAGTATGGGGTTGCACCCCATACTGCCTGTAAGCAGTCTGCCCGTCAGCAGACTGCTTACAGTCTGCTGACGGTCCGCTATAGTATAGGAAAACTTAAAAATGTCACACAACACATTTCAGATTTCAGTTGATATCACATATCACTACATTTTCTCTACTTTTTGTCTTCTTGTGTTCGAAAGATTCTTCCAGTTCATTAAAATTGAATTATATCATACAATATTTTGAACTTTTGCCTGCTGTCTGTGCACCACACAGCACCTAAAGGCCTTCATACTCACAGTCAAATTAAGTTCTGTAGACAGATTTTGTAAATATTCTTTGTCTCCAGATGAAAGACAGCTCCGCCAGAGGTGGTTTAGTCTTCCAGAAGAAACTTTTGAGTTTAGTTTCGGAACTGGTTGCCTATTTGTTTGCTTTGTTTTCACCACCAAGAACCTGTTTCTTCCAACTCTCCTCCTTCACCCTCAGGATGTGACCCTTGTGATTCCTTTCATGTGTGTGAATGTGTAAATGTAAGAAACACAGGTGGTGGGCAGTTAACAGAAAAGATGACAGAGGAAATGAAAAACCAAAAGGGAAATGACTGGCATTTTGTTTCACATTACTTTGTCACTATTCTGACTGAATGACAACCTGGCATCACGGGTACACATTGCCTTCACACAAACACACATCGGGAGGCTTGTGTTACACCGCTGTTTGTGTATTTTTCCAATCAAATCATGGCTTTAGTCTGAGTCTGTGGTCACATGTGTCTTCACACAGCCAGAAACACCAGCGCTGTATATAATGTAATCTCAGCTTGACATCAGACGAAATCAATGATACCTCTCTCTCTCACACACACACACTCCCACACACAAAAACAGCCATCATGTGGGCCAGTTTAACTCATCGAGTGGATTCCACACTGCAGTTGGGTCCATTAGTGGTGAAAGTCAGTGGGTCAGAACAATGGATCCCTGCCAGCTTCCCCCGCTGCTTCATCTCTTTGCTTTTACTCTGTCACCTCAAAGTACTCACCCTCCAACTCTCAGAAGTAAAGTTTTCTCAATGGGACTCTGCCATGGTCTTAGAGTTGTGTGATGCAACTTTCAACTATTGCACAAGTGAATTAGTGCACAATACTGCTAAAAAGTAATACAATGCATTTTTAGAAAGAATGGTTTTAAGGTTAGGTAAAATTAATAGCTAAGATAGATTGGTGCATTTCCCTGGCGGAATTTAGGTCTACTTAGCCTCTTGTGGCAGATAAAAGCATATTAAATATATATGACTTGACTTGAATTAAATATAACAACTTTTTCTTATTTTCCATCAGATACTGATCCACTTTAACACATGTAGGATTCCACTGCCATTTCACTTGATCTCGACATATTCCACAATGCTTCCATTACCTCCCCCCAGCAGAGTTTCAGTTACCTGTAGAATTAGTACTTAACAAAGTCAATTAGTTTGCTTAGGTTTGAGAGCAGAGCCACACCTCAACAATACCTGTCAAAACTAATTGATAACTAATTCATAACTAATACCTGGTTAAGCCATTTTCTCATGTTTATAGGCTTCTTTGTTGATCCACACCCCTTCTCCGTTCATCAAACCCCTACCCAACCCTCTCTATATCTTTTCATCCCTCCTTTCATCTTCTCCATCCTTTGTCTTCCATTCAATCCTGTGCTTCCCTCTCCCATCGCTCCCTTTTTAAGGCGCCATCCGGGCCTCCAAGTTGACTTGGGTGACACAACTTCTGTGATTCTCCACACTGAATTACCTTTTTTTTAATCTGTCCCAGAACAGAGTAAAGGTGTCAGTATATACAAAACAAACTAGTTTGTCTGACGTGTCTGAAGACAAAAGTGTGTATAGCCTACCATCGTAGAAAGAGGGAATTCGCAATAATGATTCAAACGGGGATAACGGCACTCACTTTCGGACAGCCATGGTGTTAAACTCAGGTTTACACACAAAAAGTAACAGAACTCATTATGTACAGAATGAAGAAAGACATCTTAAATTCAATCCCTGCTAACTTCCTCACCTGGCCAATCTCTGCGTAAAGTGGGTGTGAATGTTGCATTGTCGGTTTTGGAAAGTTTCAGAAATAGTTGGAAGCTGCCCCCCCAATCCCAACTTCGGAAAGGATTGAAAAGGGTACCTGATGCTGTCTGACAGTCTGACAAGCACGTCTTAACCAGAAAACCTCCACTTCCTACATTCATTCCCCCTTCTACATCCATCCTCCATCAAACCAAATACTACCTTTACGTCATTAAACTTTTACTCAGCTATTGTTGTTGTACGTAATCCTAATGATTGATCTCAGTATATCTTTTATGTCACTCTTTGTGTGTTATATTGTACTGCACAAAATTAAGTGTCAGAAAGGCCCAAAATGGACATTTCTTCAGCCAATACAAAAGACACAAGTCTACTATCTTGAAATGAGGCAGACCAGCGGATCACTCTAGCATCAAGAAAATCAATCTGTATCTCACCCCTGTGGCATTTATCCCTTCTCAGGACAAATTGATTTTTTAAAACACAGTAATAGATTAGATGACTTAACAGTTATAATGACCTTAAAGATTAGATTTTTCACTCCCTGCCCACTTTTAGCCCAAAAATTGCTGGTCTTTTTCTCCTGATGCCGCCTTTATTCATCACCACGTCTCACTTCTGATCTCTGAAATGTGGCAGGATTGGGCCCAGACTGCACAGATTGTTCGAAGATTTGTTCGCAATATGAGCTTTTTTTACACACAGATCCGTCTCAAAATGTGTCCTGGCATCATTGGATGCAATGATAAGACATGATATGTGAAAAAAGATGAATCTACCTGCGTCCGCATCATGACTTTCCCTGACTTCACATTTCAATGGAGCCTCCTGCTGTTCTACTCTTCTATGGAGGCGTAATGAATTGCATTGTGATGGGCTGCAGATGTGCGTCCAAACCCACTGGAGAACAAAACAATCTGTTGTGTTTGACTCAAATCCCTTCCCAACCTGGAGGAATGATTTATACACACAATGTAGCAGTACTTTTAGGTGTGTGTGTGTGTGTGTGTGTGTGTGTGTGTGTGTGTGTGTGTGGGACAGTGCAGAGAAATGTCTTTATTGAGAGTGATCCATGTGGGAGGATTGACTGTGATTGTCTGTCAGTGTAATAAATGAACTGTGACGACTGTCTTTACTGGCGAGCTAACACTTACATAACTCCAGCTCTCATTTTTCTCTGGTGTTCTCTTTGTGGTATCCCCCTCCTTTTGTGCAGAAAGCAGCTTTGATGTGGCCAATAAGCCAGATCCAGTAACGAAGCAGCTTTTTTCACACTGGAAGAAAGCTTCATTTGGCTGTAATAACTCACACACAGTGAAGTGGACTGGCCTGAAGTGGAGTCAGGTTTTCCACCAACTCATTAGTCATAAAGTTCACATTTTGCATAGAGTATAGAAAGAAAGATCAAGACGTGAAGCTTATACTACTAATGATAACAGTATTAATAAAGGAGTGGCCCTGTAGTTTCGAATTGTAACACTGTACTATTTTGAGGTACTTGTGCTTTCCGTTTTATGCTATGCCACATGTCTGAGGGAAATTTTGTATTTTTTATTCCACTACATATCCCTTCAGCTCCCCCCAATGAGACAGCACCCCCCCTGGAAACACAAGTTCATTAATGAGAAAAGCCTCAACATACTATCAGCCTTGTTTCTTTGTTTCCTTGATTATTTTGTGCTACAGTTACTTTGCAGCTTAAGGTTAAGGTATGTATTGTAGTAATGTATTGGCAAACCTTGTAAGCTAAATGCCTAAAATGTGGAAAGATTCACTCAGTCCTCTGTTGTTGATAACTTTCATGTGTATTTGACTGTGCATATTTGCATTTTCATATATATTTTTCCCCATACAGAGCTGGCGCATTACAGAATGTTGTTGACAGACTCCCCATTATTGGGCCTGAAGAAATTGTACTGGACATACTTGACCGTGGGGATGCGCCAGCCCATGAGCCAGACCTGCCTGATGACCCAGAGCAACTACCATCCTTCCCTGGCCCTGAGGGAGTCGTTTTTGAAGGTGACCTCATTGACCAGCCTGCGTGCATCACCTACAACAGCAGCGTCCACCAGTTATCCATCAAAAAGTGCAATTACAGTGACCACCAGACGGGTACTGAATGTGCGACCATTGTGGAGTGGGTGAGTTTACATTCCTAATTTCATCTACATTATCCCCTACAAAAGACTGCATGACTCACAGAGCAGCAAGCAGCTGCTTGCAGAGTCAGGCGAAAGGCTGCCAAATAGCACTCATAAATACCTGTCCTGCTAGAAATCACCCTACTGATTTCACACTGCACTGCATTTTATGCTTATATCACTTTATGCTGTATTGAGGCCCTGCACACAAAGTCAGTGCATAGTTTGCACTGATAGCTTGTACATACTAACCCACTGTAAATTACAGCCCGTTTTTATCTTGTACACTTATAATTGTATGCTGGTGTCACAACCCGGCTCAAGGGGAGGACAAAGACGAAAGGACAACACCTGACTTTTAACAAAAGATTTATTTAACAAAACATAAGTTAAGCAATGGCAATATAAAGTGCGTAAATCAGTAGTGTTTTCAGTGTTTGAATGAGTGTACAGTGAATGAACAAAGAAAATAAGCACAAGGAAAAACCTAACCCAAGCAACAAACTATACGCCCAGGGAGAGAGAGACTGACTGAATCCACCAGCTTATATAGCTGAGAAGCAGCAGGCACAGGTGGTAATCAGTGATATACTTCCTGCTTCCCTCCTAAAAGAGAAGAACAGACCAAACAGGAAGTCAAGAGGGCTGTCGTGCCACCCTCTTTTTACTTTGGCAAAAGGGCACAAGATAAGGCATGAGCAACAAGGTTAGCAGTGCCTTTGATATGATGTATATCCAAGTGATAAGGCTACAAAAATAGATAATACTCTTATCTGGTTGATCTTACCTTCTTGTACATAGTATTCTTATCTCACCTACTGACTGAGCTACACACCTGAGCTCTGTGTCCAGGTAGCTCTATTTCTACTGCTCAACTAATCAGCATCAAGCCATTAGTTGGATCAGGTGTGCAGGAGTACAGTTGTTAAAGCCCAGCTTCCTTGTAGCCAACATAGTTTCTAAAGGGGTCAGGGTATTTGTTTCCAATCCGCCACACGCAACAGCTCGGTGTCACCACCTCGTTCCCGGTTCCACCTGCACTTCTGTCTTACATAAATGGTAAGCTGTAATGATACATGAACTGATGAAAACATAGATTATGTTCCAGGATCATTCCAAAAAACGTCTGTTCTTTAGAACCTATTACATTGTACATTTTATGTGCACTATCTCCAGTCTAAAGTTAGTCATCCCACTCCTATCATCTGTTTAGAACTGACGTTAGTTTAGTATTATAGTTGTCTCAACCCACTGCCAGACCCATTCAGTACAGTAATGTTAGTTGACAATAAAAAAGGTCTATTCTGTTATGCTGAAACGTTAGCACATTGATTCAGCAAAATGAGAGTTGTGATGGAAACGATCACGTCAATAATGAAGTGTGGCAACACATCTTATTTATAATATTCCTAGTTCACTAACCGTTAGCGTTATCATCCAGCAAATTTAGCCATGCTGACATTGCTGGGCCTCTCACTGAAAGCTAGACAAACAGCGATTGATAAGGCTGGCTAGCAGACATATCATATAAATGCAGTCAATGTATTATGCGACGTCAAACTATAATAATAGTGCAACTTTGCTTACCTCATCTATCAACATGATGCCGATCACGTTCAGTCTACTGTATGTCATGTCACTGTTTTGGCCGATGCCCAGGATGCTCGCTCGCGCCTACGGAGTGCAAGAGAAGGCCAGCAGCAGGATGCTGACTTCAGTTCACTTAATGGCCACCGGTGTCATTAATAACCAGGATTTTCTGATAATTCCACATAGTGCCTTTAAGTAAATGATCTAATCCCCCCCCCAGGCAGGGAACAAAAGAGCATCCCATTTTATTATTGCTGTAAACGTTTGAGATATTTTTCTACCTTGACTGACTTTTAAAGTTTCTTTGATGTGCATTAATTTTGAACTCTTGCCTTATTTGTATTCCTCCATTATTATTATAATTTCTTCTCCTCTCTCTCTGCTACATTGACAGACTTTCTTCATTCCTTTCATCCACAGAACAAATGAAGAGCAGACAGCAGCCACCACGGAGCTGCTTTTCATCGCTTTGGATCGAGGATGCATTATGCATGTTGTGCGCTCGTAAAACACCAAATGGCACACAGAGCTATGCACACCTGTCATTACACACACACTCACACACACTGACTTACACGCCATCATGAATGTCAGTGAGTGCACTTTGAAGATGCATTTATGCATTCAGTCAAATTGCTATTTACCACAGGCTTAAGGCTAATATGATAAAGTGTGTGATTTTCTGAGCAGCTGATTGATGCAGCTGCCCCTTAACTGGCCTAGTATTTAGTATGCTAAAAGGGGATATACACGCTAACACAGCTAACACAACGCAGACATACACACATATGCAACAGAGCTGCCGTTTTGGTAGGGATAATAATCTACATTCCTGATTTTATTCCATCTGTTTCTTTTCTCCATTCCCCTTCGTATGTGGGGGGGGGGGCTAATGAGGTGGAGGTGGATGTCATCCTGTTAAGTCTCTTGTGATTGTATAAATCCGTGTAAGCAGCAGATATCCAATCCCAATCTGGCTGTAATAGCTGCTCATCAGTGCGCTCTTAATCGCTTTACAGATACTCTAATTTTATGAGGATGACCTTTAAACACACACACACACACACATACACACCATGCAGAAGCAATGTGACCCCTGTTGTGATAAGATCCCACAGACTACCCTTATAAACTCTAACTACGTTCCACATAAACCCCCTGACACAGGCAAACACATTCCCGCAGAACAGAGGATTACATAACAGCCGATAATTTATTTTCAATCATTTGTAAAGAATGCAGAGAAGAGGCCTGCTTGCTTTGCTACTGACATTTTTACATCCAGTTACACCTGCTTGACTCTGATAGGAATTCTTTGACATTTAATTGAGTCATAAAAGCAAATGCATGCCGTCAGAAAGATTTGTGTCTCTCTCGTGCATGCTAAGTGTCCTATTCCAGCAACCATTTATCATTTCAATTCTGCTACCAAAATGCACTCGCTGTAGTTTCATGAATACCACATGGGGACTGCTCACCACGTGGCTGAGAACAGTAGCAGTTTATTGGCTCGTTGAATGACTAAACGTATTGACATATTATAGACAGTGGATTTCTGATCTGTGAGGTCAAGAGGTTACAGCTGTAAATTTAGGAGCAATAAATTTAAGAGTGTCTGTTTCTGCATACAACCAGTCTGCCTGGAGGCCAGTTCTGATTAGATAAGTGACGAATGACAGACAGAACGGGGGGTGTCGCTAGCTAGCAATGTACGCAGCGTCCGCGTGTTGTCTGTCTGTGCTGTGTTGGAGTACAGCTTAAGCTCTGACTTAAAAGTTAAGAGGAATTTCTTTCTGTTATTCTCCTCCAGACTACTCTCCTTTTTTGTCTGTCTTTACATTTGTGAAGTGGCGTCATTAAGCCTTGAAATACGCAGTTTTTCTATTATGATTTTTTTTTTTTTAAATAATTTAAAGACATAATCCTTAAAATTTCAGCTCATCTTGATTTGGCGACACCTGTGATAACACTAAGAACGTCTTAATGATGAACAAGTCACAGAGTTCTGATCAAAAAGACACATTTATCTATCACTGTGGGCAGGAAATACAAGAGAAGAAGACGAGCAACTTGTGTATCTGTTAGATTCCAGGGTATTTATCTGGTTTTGTTTATGTTAGATTTAAGGTTTTTGTATTATTGAAAGTCTTGTTTTGTGTTCATTTTATGTTCGTGCATTCTCATCTTGGCTTTTGTTCATTCAGTGTTCTGGTTTTGGTCTTGTATTAAGTTTTTGGTCCGGTTTTATTTTGAAGGTCTTGTTCTTTGTTCCTTGTGGGTGGTGGTTCTCTTGTCTCTTCCTTGATTATGGTTCACCTGTGTCTCGTTACTCACCTGGTTTCAGTTCCCCTCGTTAGTCTGTCTCTATTTATACCTGTCTTTTGCCTGTGTGCCTTGCTGGATCATTACTTCCTGTTGGTTGTTTTCCTTGCTCTTCGTGTGTCGTCTGCGTTTGCTTGTTTTGTGAGTTACCTTGCCACCTTGATTTGGACTATCTTATGTTTGGAAACCTCTGTACTTTGGACCATCTTGTGTTTTACGGATTTTTTCTACCTACCTTACCAAGAGCAATAAACCTTTTGTTTCTTCCCTACCTCTGAGTCATGTCTGCGTTTGGGACCCACTCCTACTACCCTTCAACCTTGCATCCGGATAGATGTATCCACCTAGCAGATCCTAACAGTATCTGTTCACGTTGCATGAAATTTGATGATCCTCCAGATTACATTATTCGCGTTTACACACATTATGTACGGTCCCAGCATGGGTGTATTAAGGAGGACTGAATACTGCATTCAAAAATGGCGTCCCCATCCTTCCTTTGAAAGTTGCTCGGAGACCAAAAAAGCCTTCGCAGGCTCCCTCACGGGCCCATAGAGCATGCACACAAGAGTCCTTCTCCAGCTAAGACTCTGAGAGCATTCCTTTACGACACGTAAGCTGGCCGAGCTGGTTGACTGTTGGCTCCTCATACACATGAATGGGATAAAAAATTTTTTATCATCATAGCTCAGTTTGTCCAAATGTTGTTGGACAGAAAGGATCAGATTGAGTCATTTGGGGAGGTTTGTAATGCTCAGAAACATTCTTCACCGTTTCATGCAACCTACCATATAGAAAGGTAACTAATTAGTGTAAATACATTTAATTCTACAGCAGAATGAATGCAAACTATTTCACACTGATGCATTCATTGTCTTTTACATTTTCATATTTATCATTTAAAATGGCTATGTCAAGGGGGAAGAGCACAAGCAAGAAAGGCTCCTGCTCAGCATACAATTTTATAAATGCATTGTCCCCATTTAGCCTGAATGAGCAGCAACAGAAGGCCAACGACATTGTGTACCTTGGATTGGCCCCCCTGCAGTGGATGATGTTTGATGACTGTGCATGGGTGAATTGCCGCAGTGGTAGGTGACACTGACCCTGGCACTATCCATTTAAAATAACAAATACTGGATATTCCATGCTGGAACATATAGCCAGTGTTGGCTGTCTTTTTAGCTATTGATTTATACTGCATGTGTTTGTGTCAGCGGGTTGTTTTGTCACTGTGTAATGTGTCACAAGTCCCAGTGTTGCATATCAGTTTGTGGCACACGCCCCCGTTGCATGGAAATAGATGGCACAGGGGTTAGAGTAGAGAGAGAGAGAGAGAGCAGAACACATTTCCTGCATACCTCTCTCTTGCCCGTTTTCTCCGTCTTCTCCCTCCCACTTCGGGCTTCTGAGCGAGAGTGCCTCACCAGCAGCGCGCTCATGTCTCTCTCTCTCTCTCTCTCTCTCTCTCTCTCTCTCTCTCTCTTTCCCTCCCCTCTCTTGCTCCCTCTCTACCTCTCTTACTCTCTCTCAGTTTAAGGGGGGATTCTCCGTAAACAGCTGTAGCTTCATGTGATCCTCACTTCTCATCTTCATCTCATTGATGTTCTCTTTTTTTTATATATATATCTTCTCTTCTGAATGAAACTACTCTGCTGCCGATGTTACAGCTGACATCCAGTGTGTGGATGCTACCAAGGTGCACACGGTAAAGGGAATGGAAGAGAACTTTTAAGGCTGCTATCAGTGCACCTTTCCCTTGAATCTAGACACTTTGGATTGGTTTATTTGCTGTTGAGAGACTAGTCAACAATGGGGGGATTTTTGTTGTAGTAGATGACTCATTTAGGTTATTTTCCCGCTCGAGACTGCTGCATGATATTTCTTTTTCCTTCTGTTCCACCTGCATGTTTCACGTCTCAGATACTCTGTAGAATTTGTTGGGACTTTTATGGAGTGTGAAATTTTTGCAGTAAGTGCGAAGTTTGGAGGAGCAAAGTGAGGCAAAGCATGGCTGATGGAACTGAGTGTTAAACCCTTCTCTCCAGGGAGACAGTCCAGGTAAGACTGTGCGTATTCTAATTCACTTGCATGCAGAGATAGATTTGTAGTTGTCCTTAAATATACATTTGCATGCATGCACTAAGGGCTGTTGTGCTTATCGGAGCATTCCAGACAGGTCTGTTAGTGAGGACTGAAATCTAATATTAACCATGTCTGACCTCATCTCTGCCCTTGGTGTTTTTGGAACAGCATGTCTCAAAGGAAGAATACTTTCTCAATTACTTCTGTCTGAATCTTGACAGCTTGGTATTAGACTGGGCAAAGGGAGACCACTGTGACTGAGTAAAAAGTTCTCTGTGTTCCTTCAACAGTTGCATCAACTCTGATACATTTGGCTCTTTTTTTTTTTTTTTACATACGCCCTGGTTGCATGCGATCACTTGCTTCGTTTTGCTCGTATTCTCTCAGAGAGTGAGGATGCATTTCGTCATCAGTCCAATAAATTATATCTCTCATTTCCATCAGAAATTCTTTCACAGTAAGATTTGCTAATTTTATCAGCATTAAGCAATCAGCTTAATCAGACTGTGGCACTCACATTCAGTCCAGACAATTGCAACGGTGGAATGTAACTAACCACATTTAGTACTGTACTCAAGTATAATTTTGTGGTACTTCTACTTTACCTGAGTATTTCCATTTTATGCTTATTTATACTTCAACTCCACCACATTTTGGAGGTAAATATTGTACTTTGTACTCCACTACATTTATTTAATAGCTTTAGTTACGAGTAACTTCGCAGATTTAGATTTTTAATACAAAATATAAATCAACTAATAAATTATGATGTATTATTATAGGTTAAGCTACCCAGCATTATATAAAATAATTCAAATTAGCCCCACCTTTACCAGCTGAAACATTAAAGTGAGATACACATGAATTCATCACTTATTATAATCCAGTAATGTATATGAGTCTGAAATGGGCATAATGATTCTGCATAATGAGTACTTTTACTTTTGGTACTTTAAGTATATTTTGATGCTAATACTTTTGTTCTTTTATTTCAGTAAGATTTTGAATGCAGGGTCTGAAAGATCTGAATAAGATCTGAATTCCACCACTGGACAGTTGTGCCATGTGCTATCTTAAAACCTGAGGTCAGAAACAAAGACACGAGCTGTTTCAGAACTTGTCCAACATCTCCTTTTTAGGAAAAACTAGGTAACAGAACATACTTCATGGTGTTTTCTATTACCCTAAATAAAATCTAATTGAAATTACATGAACTGGAAGCTGTTTTCATAGCTGCTTTCTAAGCCATGAATAAAATGAGGGATTTCATTTTCCTCAATATGAATGAGTCACTTGAAGCAGTCAAAGGTACAACTGAAAGATGCATATTTTGCAAATGACTAGTAGAAATGGAGCCTGAAAAGAAGCTTTGTATTGAAAGCAAGCTCATTAAATCCTTCCCTATTGACGACTTCTTCAGTCACAAATAGAGATTATAAATTAAATCAAACAGGCCAGTATCTGACTATAAGTCCCCATTTATGTAAGATCCTCTTCAATGAAATAATAGTCCAAGGACCACTCCAAGTTAGAAAATAAGGGTTGATTACCAAATGTCAATTTTTCTGCACAGCTGCCACCCTCACCTCTTACATTTCTGTTCCCACGCATCCAGAAATGACAACAGTGTCCATGGAGCCTGTAGGAGTCCTCGTGGAAAGGGGCGCCAATGCCACAGACCCCACAGATCTGAATGATCTGAATGCGCATGAGGACACAGCCGCCACCTTTACCATTGGCACCATCCTATCCATCATGTGCCTCGTCGGAGTCTCTGGGAACATCTACACCCTGGTGGTCATGTGCCACTCCATGAGGACTGCAGCCTCTATGTACATCTACATCATAAACTTAGCTTTGGCAGATCTGCTGTATCTTCTCACCATACCATTTGTAGTCTGCACACACTTCCTAAAGGGATGGTACTTTGGGGATGCAGGGTGTCGTATTCTGATCAGCATGGACTTCCTGACCATGCATGCCAGTATCTTCACGCTGACAATCATGAGCACAGAGCGCTACTTTGCTGTGCTCAAGCCACTTGACACAATCAAGCGGTCTAAAAGTTACCGAAAGGCCATTGCTCTGCTGGTCTGGGCTGCATCTCTCATCCTCACCCTACCGATGATTGTGAGCATTCAGCTAATGACAGTGGGCAACAAGGCTATGTGTCTGCCCACCTTGTCGCCACTCTCCTATAAGGTTTACATCTCCTTCCTGTTTTGCACTAGCATTGTCGCCCCAGGACTGATCATTGGCTATCTCTACATCCAGCTTGCACGCACTTATTGGGTTTCACAGACGGAGACCTTCAAACAGACGAAGAAACTCCCCAATCAAAAGGTCAGTGCATCACAAGATAGTGTATTAAGGGATGGTTCTATTTCACCAAGCTTGTTTTCTAATAGTGCTTTTAGGGCTTTACCTCTCATCTTCAATTTACACAGGGAATATTTGCATGTTCAAAGTAGTAAGTTAAACGACAAAATACGTTGTTTGTGCGTGTCCTCCAGAACGAGACAAATGTTTTCTGATCTGACACCCCTATTGGCAGAACGACATAGTGTGCCTTCTAAAACTGCTACAAATCACTACTGCAAAAACTAAACTTTCTAATCTGGCACTTCTATGGTTAAGATTTGGTTAGGTTTAGGCACTGAACTGAACTGACTTGGTAAGGGTACGGGAAAGATCATGTTTTGGTAAAAAAAAACTGCTTGGTTAAGATTGGGGAATGATCGTGGTCATGGTTAAAAAAAATGCTGACTGTCAGCAAGAAATGAACAGGGGTCTCCTGTGCAAAAGCTTGACCATTTGTTGACCCACCCAACTGCCCCAACCTCCTCCCTCTGTGGACTTTGTGGAGGAAGGATAGTCTCTCTACACCAATCTGAGGCCCAGTTCTTGGTTCTCCGTTTTTGGTGGGCAGGATCACCCTAGACCCTGTCCCTCACGTCTTACCCAGTTTACAACTCAGCTGGAGATGGATCCAGACACATCAGTTAGAACCTGATAGGCAGTCAGGCAAGTTAGGCAAGACACTGCTGTACAAACTACCACTACAGACATTCCACTGACCAAGGCTGCTGATTCAGTCATACTCCTCATGGAGAGTGTACCAGCTCTTGAGGGAGGGGTCCTATCCTGTAGCTAATAGGCTTGTGTCATTCTGTCTCACAGCTATTGTACAACACTCCGTTTGGGCAAGGGTTTGCCACCAACAACACTGTCATCATAAAAGATAAATTGTTGCTATTTAAGAGTATATGACTCTCATTTATATGACACATTTCACACTCTGCTTAAAGCATCCCGTTATCTCCCTGATGCTGCGAGTTTTCTATTTTCCATCCCTCTAATGCTTTCTGCTCACGCTGAGAGAAAATCCGTTCCAATTTGCTTCATAGCAGGGCTTGAGATGGGTTAATTTTGTCTTATCAGTGTGATTAACAATATGGCAAATGCTGCCCTTCAGTTGCATTAAAGGCTGTTCATCAAGAACAGGGAATGCAGACTGTCCAACTTTCAAAAGTGCCACTACTTGCTACAGGAATAATTCATTTTCTCTGTGCCTACCAATGCTGTGTGTAACTGTGGATCCCTTGCTATGATCATGCTAGGTCAAGAGAGGCAGGGTTTGATAAGCCATTCTTGGCTTTCATAGTACTGATCACTGGAGAAAAATTAGTAGGGGTCAACCGCAACCAGGGCCAGTCGATTTGTACACGCAAATTTACAGTCCAAGACAAGTGATCAAAATCAGTAGAGCTCATAGAACTAAAGTAATGATATATTATTATAGTGGGTGTGTTATTTGCTATATTTGCTATAGTGGGTGTGTATATTTGATCTTGTGATTTCAGCATTTTAACATACAAAAAAGCTCTCAAAAAGAAAGACAAAACCAAGACAAAAGTTTTTCTACACTGTGTTTACCTATGTGTCATTTGGTGATATACAGTTGATCTAATCATTTATCTCAGTATCCACATGATAACATTTTGTTAGACATTTGACATTAATGCACTACTATACGGTGCATCAATGCTTCTCATTAATGGTTCTTCTCTGTGGTCTTATGTCCCTAAAGGTGCTGTACCTGATATTCACCATTGTGCTCCTCTTCTGGGCATGCTTCCTGCCCTTTTGGATCTGGCAGCTGCTGGGTCAGTTCCACCCCTCACTGTCCCTGTCCACCAAAGCCAAACGCAACATCAACTACCTGACCACGTGTCTGACATATTCCAACAGCTGCATTAACCCTTTTCTGTACACGCTGCTCACCAAGAACTACAAGGAATACCTGAGGAAGCACAAGCGGTCCTGGACAGCTGGCAGCTACTTCAACAGGAAGAGTCGCTTTCAGCGTTCGCCACGCAGGTCGCCATCTTCCAGCAGTCAGCAGTGTACCGAGAGCTTTATGCTCACGCACACAGCCTCCCTGCGAGCACATAACAGCAGTTTGTAAGGTAGGAGCAGATTTTTTCTGACTATTCGTGATATTGGTAGCTGATGAGAAAACCATATGACAGTATAACAATGTCTAAACAACATCATAAGACATTCCCTAAACACAGTTTACTGCTGCGGTCCTTTCCAGCTACTTTCTACTAACAATTATGCATCATCAGCCTGGGAGCCAGTGTATGCTTTAGACTTGGAGGCTTTGTTGGAATTTTCAATTAGAGGAAAGTCTGGTTCTGATAGGTTGTGATGTGATTACAGATCATTGATTTCTGGCCCTCTTAAACAAGTCTGTTTAGGATTCCTGGTATGCAGTGTAAACATGTCCACATGGGACAACTGGTGCCTCTTGATGTTTATGTATGGAACTGGGTGAGCTGGTTAAAGATGTTCTTCTATCTTGGTCACTCCTGATTTCATATCAGCATATGTTGCTACCTGGCACTATACTGCTGTGATGTGACCATACTGTACATTACACTGTGTAACTTATTCTAAGTTAAAAGGTCCACTTACTAGCTTTTCAGGGCTTTCAACCGCATCTCACTGTCTTCTTTGCAGACTAATTGAAATAGTAAGTGGACCTTAGGGCTGAACAGTTAATTGTTTTTATATCAAAATCGCAATCGAAATTTACTCAGCTGTAGCTAATTAGCATTCATTGTGAGTGTGAGATCTTGGCTGTTGTTTGGTTAATTGGCTAATTGAAATGTTAGCAAATTAGCATTCATTGTGAGTGGTAAAACATACACACACACACACACACACACACACACAAAACGTTTTGCGGAAGAGGAAACTCCACTATGTATATTTTAATGTTTGAAATATGTGTCTTTTTTCTGTTCATAACAGACCAACTGAATGGCAAGTCTTTACATAAATGATCTAGATAATTACCTTATCTAGAGGAAGCTAGCAGGTAGCTTGGTACTTGTCAAGTGTAAATGACTGAAAGCTGGCAGACAGAGTTGTTAGAATATGCCAGTTAAACTTTAAAGCGCATCATAGCATCAACTTGTCACGGTAAAAGCTCTGGGACTTCTTGGATTCAGGGTTGTGAAGCTGTCTTTCCTCACGCGCGTCTGCATAGCTGCGCATCTAGAGATTCAACGTCTCACCTATTTATTACGCGTGACGCGAACGGTTCTCAGCAAAAATAGACAGTGAAAATGATCTATTGATAGTCATATTGACCAGCAACATTGACACCTTTCAGTTTCATTATTGATATCCGTAGAATATGTCACAGACATGAAAAAAATATGCTTGGTACAATCACAGTTTTACGCTATGTAGACCACAAATACAGACCTCTAGTTTAACTCATAGGAAATAATGACAATCTATATTACATACAGAAATGGGTCAGAACTTCCATGTAGGGCTGGGTGAAAAAACGATAATGATAATTGTTTTGATAGAATTTTCCTCGATAGAAATATAACAATTGTTCGATAAATGTTTGATATAATTAAACCACCCATACACCAGGAAAGGGGGGCACTAATGCACCTGAAATTGCCACCTGCCATTAAACAGAAGAAGAAGACGGACAGCCAAACACAGCGGCCACAGGCTTGTAGATGGAGTGGAATCAAAATTATAGCGGTAAGCGAAATGAGCTTCACCAGAGAAAACACGGTTCCAACAACCAGCTCAAAGCAGGACGAAGCCAGCGTTAACAGGAAAGGCCGCTCAACTTCAGTTGTTTAGAGGTATTTTGGCTATTTGCAATCTGACAAAAAACTGCCAGCTAAGACGGGAAAACACCGCAAACCTGTTTGATCATTTGAAACAACCTCACCCGTTAGAACACGCCAAAAGTAAGAAGTTATAGTCTCAAACAAGTGTTGTTAGTGGACCCTCGACAAGCACCGGGCCAGTAGGTGCGACTACCCAGCAGTCGTATCAGGATTTTCCAGCACCGTGCCTTATGACAAAAACAAAACATTTACAAAATGTTTAAAACCATCTGTACAAAGGGTTCTGACAATAAAAAATAGTTTAAAACCACAGTTAACCATATGGTTTCTTCAACTTTCACTCAGGAGCAAAAATCAGCCTTTAAACTTGAAAGAAATAATGATTTGACATTTATCGTGATAATTATCAATATCGACTGATTATGATATTTTTTTTCATGATAACGTTTTTGGCCATATTGCCTAGCCCTACTTCCTTGCTCATTAAAATTAAACTGTATCTATTGTCTTGTTGAATACTTTTCTGTGGTAACGCCATTGGTGAACTTTATTCATGGTACACTTCATTCTACATGCACAGTGTCAAAATTTACAATAATGTGGCAATCGGATTTTCCAGCTCAACTTTATCTCTCAATTATAGTGAGTATGGAATCGGAATTTCTATTGCCTCAATAAAGAAAGTCACTCTATGACTGAAATATTATCCTTTAGTTATTTTATATTGCATCAAGGACTCTTCTCCTCAATTATTACTATATTCAAGGACTGAATTTGGCTCTTGTTTGGATTCTGTATAAAGTTATCGTCAAATGCTCCACTTCTTGCAAAGCATAAATATTTTGTGTGTTTTTAAGTATGTGTCTGCCAGTATGCATGACTGTCTCATACATTTTACAAGTTTTCCTTGCAGAGGAAGCTGGAGGACTGAATCCAGTTAGTGCAGCGGAGGGGAACGGAGGGTGAAGAGAAGGACGAACACACACGCACAGGCACACACTTGCTACTAACTTGACACTTAGAGAGTTCGGTAGCACAGCCATATATATCTGTCATGCAGTGAAAAAGCCAGGATTTATTTGTTGTTTTGTAGATGATGACATCTGATAAATAAATGAATGAGGATCATAACTAAGTCCAGATTGACACAGCAGGATATTATAGATGAGTGTTTGCCTTTTCGCCCACCATCTCCCCAATGAAATATCACCAATCATTCCAATTCATCCCACAAGAGGGAAAGAAGAAAGAACATTCCAGTATTTACAATCCCATTCATAACTTTGCACTCAGCTAATATATTGGTAGTGCTTTACCCTTGACTGGGTGGTGTGTGTCCAGGCTGCCTGCAGAGAGAGAGTAGCAGTGAGTCATATATTACTACTCTGCCTTGGAATACAATGTGCTGAGTGACACCTACCATAATTCACAAGGGCAGAGAATATGGCTCCATATTTGTGCCTGCACACACAAAGACACACACGCATGCACAGTATTTCTCCAATACTATCATCACTACCACCAGACTAAGTCCAAGACTAGGCTAGTCCAATAAAGGCTGTCATTAAAACACACACACACACACACACACACACACACACACACACACACACACACACACACACACACACACACCTTCAGTGTTGGGCCATCATTTTTCGTTTTCTGCTCTGTTTTCTACACGATAAATACAGCAGATGGGATGTGTGGACAGGAATGTAATGAATTACCTTTGCTGTTGACTAATGAGTAAAGTTACGTAATTACTTGAGTATTATGCCCTATGTAATTGACTAAATGTTTCAATTAACTTTTCTAAAATGGCATTAGTCACGTATAAACTAAATAAGCAGCATGACTGCAGAGGCACACAGCCACTCTGAAGGTCGCTGCTCAGCCCAATCTCTCTTCTGAGCAATCACAATCTGTCCTAATGTGTTTTCATTTAAACCAACAAGGGGGGAAATATCACATTGCTGTTTTAATTTACCAAAAGCAATATACAGTACGAGCTTTTAATTATAATGACATACAATATAAACAGTTTATGTGCGCTGGAGAAACACAGCGTGATTTTACAGCTATCACAAAAATGACAACCCACCAGCTGGAAAACCCTCTCATTTGCTTTTATAGTGAGGAACATGAGAGGCAAAACAATGCAGCCATAATATCCTAATCCAAGCGTGGATCAATTTTTCTTATCATCCTACTGTGGAATCACAGCCACTGCGGTTAAATGAACTGAGGAGACAGCAGCCAAGATAAGACTGGATTCTGAGCATGAAGCTATAATATGATTTGCTCTTTCTCTGCAAAGAAAAAATTTATTATCTCTGTATAATAGATAAATGTTTAGGTGACTAATTCGAAATCGTATCTATTTCCACACTGACATTTAATTAATTATTAACTTCTTAATTACTGGATAGCAGCAGCTTCCTCTCCCTTCCCACTTGGTTCTGCCAACTTTTGGTGACTATTGGAAAATGGTGCATACAAAGGCCGGCTCAGGGAGACTGATTATACCACAGCACCAGTTTTGAAATAAATGAGCTATTGGAAAACTCAATGGGTCATGAAAATGGAACCGTATATTTTACTTTCAGTCTACTTCTTTTAAAATTATTTAAAACTTATACCTTTCTTTCTTTTTATTGGTTTCCACACACGTCTTTCATTGCCCTAAGTGGGTTTTTGTAAAAGAGCCCCTTGACAATGCATCAGCGCTGGATAATACATTTATGTGCTAAATTCTGAAGTGACCCATAAATGTTTCCTCAATAAAAAGTTGCAGGCTAAACTCATGAATCCACATGGTAACAGCTACCTGGCAGGCTATGTGGAAGTGCCCTAACTCCTAATGCACGCTGACAGCATCGCATGTTTACTCCAACGCCGGCCACACCAGGAAGCAGCCAGAGGAAGCAGGAAATTGTAGCAACCAGGCGTTTTTAGTAGCCACTGTGGAAAACATGTATTGCGTGGCCCAGTTTTACAGGGCTTCAGTTTAATATTCACCGCAGCAGCAAGGGCATATGGAATCTCCCCTCGACAAGCTTAATTATTCCATACATATAAAAGATGAATATTCCCCCCACACACAGGTCTGAGATTGCCCTGTAATGGGTAATTGGATAAGATGGGATGAGGACTTTTGTTTAGTTGCTTTGGTATTGCCTGTTCCCTTCCATGGCAACATTGTGCACTGGTATCATTTATCTGCCTCTGAGGATAAGCGGTATAGATAATGGATGGATGGATGGATGAATTATCTGCTAAATAAAAACTCCCAAGATCAGTGTCTGGATAAAAGCCTTAGCCTCCTGTATGTAGCATGTTAACAAAACACAGTAATATATCTCACATTTTCATTGTTGTAGTGACATGTTTAAATGTTTGCCCTTTTCCTCCCAGATAAGGAGAGGAAATTAGTCAGCAAAGGAAGTGGGAATTTTAATAAAAGAAAATATTTCCGACTAATATTTCTCTCTGTGTCAGCTATGCCTGAATAGAAAAGGTGAATAATACATACAAGAAACTGCTACAATAAAACTACTTCATTAACTTTAAAGTATTGTCTTTCAGTGTTTTTATAGGAATAAATGTTGATTGTGCTCCCAGGAAAAATCTTTGAAAATGCTTTATATCAAGGTCCTTGTAATAAGCGTTAGTTAACAGGTAATAAGTTCCTTATAAGTTAATTTATAGACTGCTTAAGAACGTTAATAAAAGCCTTATGAGTTTCTTATAACTGTTTATAATAGCATTACAAACTCATTTATTGAGTCTTACTAACTTACCTTGCGTTCGTCGGTAGTATGTAGTAGGCAGTTTTGAATACAGCCACGGTTTATATTAGTGGTTCTCAACAGGGGCGGTACCGCGACCCCATGAGTTAGGGTTAGCACATGCTTTTTTAATGATATAACAGAAAAATAATCAACGTTAATATTCAGGGAAGACAATTTGCCTACATTTCGCCAGCTGATGAAACCTGGGGGCGGTAATGGATAGCCCAAAAAAGGTTGAGAACCACTGGTTTATATTATACCTGCTAAACATCAGCATGTTAACATTGTCATTGTGAGCATGTTAGCATCCTGACGTTAGCATTTTTAACTCTAAGGCTACAGCCACGTTACTATGTTTTCGTTTTAAAACAGTGTTTTAAAACAAAAAAACAGCAATGGCGGAAAGTAAGACCAGAGATTTCTATGCTTGGACCGGCGACCAGGTGGAACTGTTACTGAAAGTAAGTGTTGGAATTCGTTATTAATGTTGAATTAACTGCCGGTAGTCAAGGCTGATGTCGTTTGTTTTCGTCTGGGAAGGGGTCACGTGATATTTGCGTGACGAATCAGGGAAGGACACGTCATGGCTGATAAGACCCAATCAATGAAGCGAACGTGGGTGTCTGCGTCATCGTTTTAGAACATCTCTGTTTTCGCCTGTTCTCACAAAAACACAACCCCGGAGTTTTAAAATGGGTTAGCAGCAGTGTTATAAAACGTCGGAGTAGTGTGGACGCTAGGTGTAAACATAGCAAAAGTTATGCGTTTTAATGTGTGGATGTAGCCTAAGCAACACTGTGTCATGGAAGAAGCCTCACAGAGCTGCTAGCATGGCTATAGACTCTTAGTCTTGTTGAAATCATATTATAGTCAAATGCCAAAGTTAAATAACTATGTATATTTGGTTGTTGGCATCAAGGGCTATCAAATCGCACAGCTTTGGTATATATTCAAAGTGTCTACATGCAGCTATGCACAAATCTTGCCCCATAAACTCCATAAAGATCAAACTAGAGAAGCCTTGACCACTAGAGCTGGCTATGAAATAATCATTCCCTCACAAACCAGACATGCTCCATCTTTAATTATAATTTCTTTAATCCCATGTCTAGAGCTGCACACGTCAGCCCCACTGTAAAGCCATCCTCATCTGTCACAGGCTGTGCCAGAGCATGTTATAGAAATATTGATAGAGAACTCATTAACTTGGTTATCATCTTATAGGCTTTTTCCCATAGAGCTTCCATCTCAGCTGCCAAATGAAATAGCACTTGGACCGAGGGTCTTTTGGCAGAATCAAGCAGAGGTCACCTATAAAGGTCATCCAGAAACACACACTAACTCTTTCTTTTTCACTTGGTGATGGTGAAAGGACTATTGATCTCCCAGCCATATCTGGAAGCTGATTGACTTGGCTCATTTTGGGAATTGGAAACGGGAATTGCTGCTCTCCTCTCATCATGGGTGATAGGCTATATTTTCTGGGAAAGTCCCCAATGTGATCAATAAGCACCTTGACTTACCCTCCACTAAAAGATTATATGGAGACTGGGATTGATCGAGTGCCCCCTTATATTAGCAGGGTTCAGGTTAATGTTCCAACCATCATTTAGACAGGTCTTAAGCTGATGAGACCTGGGCTTCTCTGATGATTTGATGCACATAAATGTATTACATATATTTGTTTCCCGGGTCACATGCCTTTATCCACATTAGATTAGAGCACATACATTTCTTCTCTTAACAGCTCATGCGTCATGTTTTTATTCTTTCCCAGATTCCAGTCAGCCAGCTCACGTGACTTGGGAATGAATGACAGTTTTGCAGAGTTTAGCAAAGTAAGCATGGAGGAAGTGATCATAATAAACTTCAGCGGTTGACAGCAAGTGACACGTTTTTATTTTCCAAGTATCCTTTTTGTGCTCTGAGCCCTTCAATATTTCAACGTTTTTGAAGAGCTGCAGTTTTCACATTTAAATAATAGGCAACATGTCAGATTTATTAAACTCATAGACAGCAGTTTCCAGCATTCTCATAAGGTTTATGCAGCGTATAGGCCTACCTGTGCAGGATATAAATTACATTCAGTTAGCCCAGTTCGGCCCCAACAGAACCAATTTCCCGTACTCAAGTAGCTTTTGAATACGTTGGCCTGATTAACCTTCAAGGGGGGGACTCGGGGCAAAATTTGTTGTTGGGCCCCCATTGATACCCCCTACCTCCCACCCTCTGTGCATTGTGTGAGCACCCTGTCAGCTTAGTTAGTTGCCCAATCCCGAAACCTACTCGTGCTCATATGCTGGAATACTACTTGGCTACAGGTTTTTTTAGGAAATGTGATTTTGCCTGAACAGGTATATCAGAGCAAGCAGTGTGAGCCTCCTTAGGCTTTCTAAATAAACTTCAATTTTACAAAATGATTTCAAACACTTGTCTCTAAATCCAACTTAAACAAAACACAGAGATGAGTCCCCTGGATTAGCTATTGTAGCTAACTGCATTGTGATCTTTTTGGGCCAATTCGCTGGCTAACCAAATAAAGCTATCTATTATTTGATCCAATAACATTTATTACTTACTGTTTCATATATAGCATGATTCCATTGAAACAGAAGTAGAACATACATATTGCAAGAAGACTAAGAGTCTGCATTCATGCTAGCATCTCTGTGAGGCTGCCAGTGGTTCTTTGAGCTAAATGCTAATGTCAGCATGCTAACATGCTTACAATGTTGTTAAAGTGACAATAGACAACCCTTTTACTTTAACTTATCATTATGAAGTAAATGTTGATTGCACAATTTCCTATAAGCCTCGCTTTCACTGTGCAATTCTGTCTCCCCGCGGGTGCGATCTGCCGGGGAAGAAGAAGGCTCAATTTACAGCATAGGCCTAAAGGAAGCGGGTCAACCATTGCATTGCCATGATGTATTTTTGTAGGCCAACCGGAAGTTAGCATCACCCTGATTCCCTCGACAAAAAGCCAATAGTTTTTTTCCATTGGATTTTGGATTATTATAAACAAAAGTTTATGACACTTACACGTTTTGTTCAACAAGATAGTCTTCACTTATGAACACCACTTTTATGATTTTTGAAGTGTAAATGCAATCGGCAAGTAAAAAGCTAACGTTAGGCTTTAAACTACACCACGGTCGCATGACCTCAAGGTCCCCACCACTAAGCTTCCAGCTTTGATTTCGCAAGAGCGTGAGTATAAACACAACAAGGCTGTCTCATTTAGCAACTGCCTTTTTTAAGACACGTAAAAGCTTCAAAATTCACGAGTGGGGTATTTACTGACGTATTTTATGTTGCCGAACAAAACGTGAAAATCTCGTGCAAACCACAGGCCATATTTCAGGCATGTAACCAAAAACCCATTTAGAAACCCCATTGACTTTGAGACGAAGGAACCGGAAGTGCAAAAATGCTAACTCATTTCCGGGTTTTAGGACTCATTCCTGCAGCACTCTATGGGAATGTCATTAGTTTTGCTGCTTCGTTGATGCAGGACCTGTAGTTGATTGTACTTTACTGGTGCAAAGTCTTTGATGAATTTACATTTAATCGAATTACATGCAACTAATTGACACCCAGTAAATCCATACCAGGGGCAGTTGCCCGTTTTGCCCAGTTGGTAGTCCAGCCTTGGTAAGCTGATATCAATCAAAAAGGCTGCTGTATAAGCCCAGTTTACTGTACCCAGACCATACTGAACCTTAATGGAAAAACTTACTGCAGTGTGACGGCATGGGTATGGCACACCAATGCTGAGGGAAAAATATATCAGACCTCCAGCTGCTGGCTCTGTTCCGAGAAAAAAAAAGGAGGCTTGGGGACACAGTGGCTAATAGCAGTGGCTGGTGATAGCGAAGCATTTCTTTAGCACTTTAAGCCCTGGCTCTCACGTCGCATGCAAAATGTCTACATGCCCTTAAGCACAGAGATAAGGGTGAGGAGAGGAAAGATAGAGAGGGTGAGAGTATGGTATACATTTTAACAGAAAGATGAGGACAGGTGAGCTCTTTTTTTTTCATTTGCTCTACTGTCATGAAAAGGAATGATGTAAAAGGAATGGACGAGGCAAAAAAGTAGATTCAGTGATAAGACAAGAAAATAGATGGAATTTGTGTATCAGTGAAGAACAGAAAACCTGGCATACATAGATGAGCTGGAGAGACTTGTTGAGTGATGAAGCTAAGGAGAATATATTAGGATTGTGTAAAAGAATTGATGTGTGTGTCTGTGTGTGTGTGTGTGTGTGTGTGTGTTGATGTGACTGACCCAGGACAGCTGTGTGTGTTTATAGTCCTCAGGTCCTCGGCTGCACACATGCTTGTAAATACTTATCCTCTGAGCCTGGACAAAAGTGTCTGGCATGTGCACACAATTTGGCATCCAAGTCTGGAGGGGTGGGGGGTGGGGGCAACACTTACACAAACAACAACAAGACATTAAAAATCAGGCCTGTACTCATTTGTGTTAATCCATGTCTACTGTCTTGAACACCTCTAAATCCTGCAGCTGGCTTTTGTTGTCGTCTTCCCCTCCTGTTGTTTCCCTTTGTGCTCCCGTCCTGTCCTAATAATGGAAATGTTTGTGTATGTTTGCAAAGAAAGAAGATGATACAGCTCAGTGGAAGGGTGTTAGATAATGTTCCAATGCACAGAACCATGACAGAAATTTAGCATTTTAACAGTGTTTTTTTTTGTTTGCTTTTTGTTTTTTTATTGCTTTCCTTTGCTTTCTCTCACCTCTAAACAGAAGCTGAGTTCAACTGTGAAGATTCTTGCTGCAGGGGTGTCAATCAATATGAACTATTGTTGCACCTCATAACAGCAGTAAATGGAACTGCAGTGCCATCACTTTTCCATGTTCAGGCTGGCATCCTGAGATGGATGCTGACCTTGTAAAATGAGCGATATACCTTTAAAAACAACTGAATCCGATTGATTGGGCAGTAGTACCCTGACAGTAAACATTTGTAACATCATGTCTTTTCTCCCAACAGAAAGTTGGTACTGGATGATTCTGCAAAATCCCAGATAATGAGAACATTTTTTAATAGTTAACATCAGATGATTAAAAGTATTTGGTTATGGTTAGAGAAAGACTGGGTTTTGTAGAACGTAAGGTATGGTTATATTTCCGCATTTAAAGTGCTTGGTTAACCCTTAGGGTTGTCTGTAAATCCACTTACAAATTATATTAAAAAAGCTGCTCCATACATCTTGCCTCAAAAGCATCAATTTACATGAGACTATGTCTTTGTCTAGTTGATAGTCTATCTGTCTGATATCTGTATAGATATCCATGGTTACAGTGCAGGAACTGTTAGTAGATAATGCAGCATGACTTTCATGGTATAAATTAATAAAATGCAAACAATATTAAGTAGTAAACAGGGCTCAGGTGTAGTTTACAGCTGACTCCATGGCAAATTTACTCAATTATATCCAAATGGAAATAAGGAAAAATAAAGACAATATGACTTACAAAATCAAAGATTTTTTGTGTGTTCAGACAAGCAGGTAAAAAACTTCTGAGAAGCCTAATCTATCACAAAAAATGTATGGCATTCCTAGTAGTGCCATTAGTGCGCCTCACGGTTTGAAGTAAACTATTGAGTTTGTTAGGGGGGGGGGATAGTGAACGAGGGAATGTTTCGAACATAGATTAGGCCTTTTTCATGGCAGACATACTGACTTGTCATAACAGAAAAGGTACAGGTGCAGCTAATAACATTAATAATGGCTCCATGCCATTTAATTGTGCCTCTAAGCCACAGCAGGGCCCTGGAATTTGCACACCTGAATACAACCATTATTAATGCTTTTCCAACTGTGACAATGAAAAAAGGCCCGCGCTGTCCCTGAAAGTAAATTGTACTACAGAATTGTCCAGCAGGAACAATCCCATGAGAGACTTGGCTGCTTGTCCATGAAATATCACACGGTCGGCACAGGACCAAGATTTAGAAATTTCACTGAGATCATGTCAAAATGGATGCATTATTTATCATGGAAAAAATGATTTTTCTGAATCAAGTGCATTCTACTGTAATGGCGTCCCCAAGGCCAGGCAGGGTTAAGACTGATACCTTCATCCCGCAGCAGACTTCCTTGCTGCGGAAGCACGTTTGATCATAAGACCAGGAAGACTCTAAATGAGGAGGATGCATTATTTAAACCACCCTGAAACAAAGCGCTCCCTGTTTGCTTCTCCAGACTCCCCTGAATTCTTTTCACCCACTGCTGTGTCTGTTTTGAATCACTTTTTACTGGTTCTTTGTCTCTTTACTATCAGTCTGCGTCTCTAGCTCTCTTTTGGTACAGCTGCCTATCTTGTGCATCTCCATCTCCCTGTCCAAACACAGAAAATCTCATAATTAATTCTATTAAATCTGCTCCCAACCCAGTGTAATTACATACGTTTGTCAGTTTCACGTCATCATATAATTAGCATGTTCAGAATTGTTTTAGAACTTAATCATGACTTCAGTCTTGTAAAAAATGTGTTTTAATCAATATAATTTTTGTAATAAATTTAATTTGGTTTAAAGTTATAAACAGCTGGCTATCAGTGAGATACAATTAGAAACAGTAACGCTGGATTACATGCTGGTGTTGTTTCCTGTAAATCCCCCGTGCTAAGGGCGGCAATTTGAATTCAGCACAGAAACAATGAAAAGTACCATACAGAGAGGTAATTAAAAATGTTACTGAAAAAAGACCGACCATAAATGGAATGAAAAATAGGGTTTGATTTCATGAAAATCTTGAGGATGATAGCTTCATTAACAAATTCCTTGTATGTGTACACATTCTTTAATATCAAATTGGGGGTTCTATCAATACATCAAATTAAGTTGTTTACATATATTTCCCAGCATGCATTGTATTTGGGTTAAAATTCTCCAGGAAACCTTCTTTTTGCTAAATCGACATGATGGAAACTTACATGTTTCTCATATGAGTTGCGAATCAGTATCCACTTCAACCATACAAAGGTGTTGGGTGGGGGCTGATGTCAGGGCTCTGCACAGGCCAGTTAAGTTTTTTCCACACCAAACTGGGAAAACCATTTCTTTATGGACCTGGACCTTCCTTTATTTGAACTAGGGGCCTTGCTTAAACCATGAGAAACAACCCTACATGAAAAGCAAACCATATAGTGTGTTTAGAAGTAAAAAAGAAAGTAAAGTTGTTGAAATTCCAGTGCATTACAAAACAGGCTCCTGGTTCAGTTTTTTATAGTGACATGTGGCCCAACTCACCATGTGATGTCCTAATCCCAGAAAAGCTGTTGCAATGCTTGATTGCTCATGAGATGAGTCCAAAACTGTTGTTAAAGGTTCTCAGTTTAAGGGCTGCTCGACTATAAACCTAAGTGCACAGACGTGGATCTTGAACAAAGATTGCCCCCATGAATAAAATAAGATAGACAGAATTACAAACTAAAAATAAGATTGTAAACAACGTCTCCTTTACTATCCCAGATCTTGAATTTAATTTGCTTTGTGCTCCCAAGTGTTTACTGGTGTATTCGCAAAAGCAAATACCATGTAGACTTTGAGATATACAATATTATAATATAAAGTGAGATTAGGTTTTCAACTTTTCAGAAGCTCAAATAAATAGAAAATCACAGCTGAATTTAAAAGAACAGTAAAAAAAAGGATAGGGATGGAATAAAAGTAATGCAGACTGGAGTGCAGTACAAAGTGCACACAGTTTATTCAACATGAAGAAGAATACTCTGGCAAAAAGTAAGAAAATACATGCCGCCCCCAATCATTTTCACACAGACCCTTACCATAAAGACACCAGTTACCCTGTCTGCTCTCTTCCTGTCCACTTTTGCTTTTTTTACTTGTCGCTGTCCTTTTTCACCCCTTCCTCATAGACATCCTTCACATTGGGCCGCTCTCTACCATAGCTGGCCAGGCCGTAATCCTCCAGTTTAGTGATGTGTTTACACTCCGGAGACAGAATACAAACATACTGTAGCATTGCCCTTGTGTCACCTTAAATCAGCGATCAAGTGATCCATCTCCTGGAAACATCCAACATTGTTGGTACTGAATGTCAGACGGAAACATTTACACATTGCACTATTTAATCTAGATTTTAGAAAATGTCCTTTGAGGTTTAATGGGAAGCTGCTGCCTTTATACAGTTTTTGCAGAGCCCATATTATGTGCAGTGCTATTGGTCCTGAGCCCAAAGCATGGATAACCACTAACAAGTTTACCTTGGTAGCATCATGTAGGACCAACCCGGACACCTTGGGCATGCAACACAGGGACCTTGGGCCATGCTGACTCAATAGCATCATGAAGCATTTGGCAACAATACAGGCAACATCCTGGAGCTTCACATCCGAAAGGCATTTGTTGGTTTCCAAATCTATTGTGACAAAACTGAAGTTGTGTTCCTGAGCCATCGTGAGCACATTGTCCTGCTGGGAGTCTCCATTTGAAAAGCATGGCCGGGAACGATTTCTCTGAGAGTCATTTCTAAGGCTCATGATTACAGGACAGGAAAAAAAAGAAAAGAAAAAAGCTAATGAGACTGCAATTTTAGTATGTAGAGTGAAATTGAAAACCTAAAAAAGAAAATTAAAATGGATAAATTGACAATTGTAAAAAAAAAAAAAAGTATATTGAAAAAGTATTATGGAAAATTAACTTTAAAATATAAAGTAGCCTTGCTTGTTCTTTTTCCCCTCTCTTGTGTTGAATGTGGGCCTGATTTGACTGTGGGGAGCCTCCTGCTGTGTGTGTGTGTGTGTGTGTGTGTGTGTGTGCAATCATGAGTTTGCCCTTGATACATACACTGTATACAGTCAGAGTAGTTTTTTCCTCAATCTAATTCTGTGACTGTGGTTTAACTGGAAAATTCCATGTGTGTGTGTGTGTGTGTGTGGCAAAGTATATTTGTATCATTGTCTTTTTTGATGTAGAATTGCAAAGTAGGATAATTGGTCTCAGGTTAATGGCTTGATCACCCTTTTTCTAAATCAAAAATAAATCTTTTCATAGAACAACTTTAAGAGGGATTAAAAGTGTTCTTTTTGTAGTTTTTATAACATCTCCATAAAACATCAATGAACTTCTATTGAAATACTTTTATTCAAGCAAGCATGTGTGGGTTTATACACTGTTGTTTGATCTAATTTGTACATGGATCACTCCAAACTAAGGATTATCATTACTGGCTTATCGTTATTAACTATGTTTTGTTTGTAGTAGTTCTACCCTTATCATTGTTCTAGGCTCTAGAACAATATTGTTGTTCTAGACTATCTTCAAATTTTGTTATTTTGAATCTTTCTGATGAACTAAAGGATTAAGTATTTCCTCGTGGGTTGAGAATCTTCTCCTACTTCTGTTTTTGTTTTTGCATGAAATTGACTATTCATTTAGACTCTTGGTTGTTACACAACTACAGTGTTTCGGTCAAGTGAAATGAATAACATGAATTTAGAATGTGTACAGCATTAAGATTTGGCATCTAGGCTCTGACCTGTTCACTGCCCACAAGGAAGGCCCAGGCTCAGCACAGCAGGGAGTGGGTACTACACCTGTAGCCTCTGAGTTAAACAAATTATATACAGCATGTTAACTGGTGAGCTTTACAGGTGCTGGTGGACGGATTTTGTTAACTTTGGAGGACAGTGCCAGACTAGCTGTTTCCCCCTGCTTCCAGTCTTTATGCTAAGCTAAAATAACCGGCTGTTGGCTGTAGCCGTATATTGAATGGACAGACAGGAGAGTGGTATCGATCTTCTCATCTAACACTTGGTAAGAAAACAAATAAGTATGTTTTCAAAAATGTCAAACTATTCCTTAGCACACCACCATGATAAAAAGGTTTGGTTACTTTTGTAACCAATTGTAATTTAATCTTATTGATAATTCTATACTGAAAGCCTTTTCACCACTTACTGCATTGTGGTTCTCCCTTCCCTTTCGAAGTCTGTCCTTGTCTCTCAGTCTCTAGTCTGTAAAATCACTCCTAAGCTTTTCTGAATGGTATTCCGATCTTCGCTGCTCCACTGAACTTGATGAAACATTCAAACATTCGAGGCAAACGTTTCAGTGAGCATCAGAGTTGGCTCTCCAATCTTCTCCGATTATGAATGTTCCCATTGGAACAAATAGAACAGAGGGAATTTGATGAGTAGTGTGTTGAACTACTTTTCTGCACATCATCTTTGTACCGGCATGTTGTTGCCTGGAGCAGTTTTTGGGGTTCAGTGCCTTGCTCAGTGGCACTTATGCAGACATGGTGGGCACCGTGGATAGGATTACAAGCCACCCATCAATCACCAGCTCACAGCTAGAATACATCCTCCTGTTGGTGCCGGGAATCTAACCTGCGACCTTTCGGTTACTGGCTGGCTTCTCTCTCTAGGCCATCCTGCCCCCTCAGGCTGTATCAAAGGGGCTTTTGTGAGGCACCAGCCAAGCCCACAATGTATGCCTCATAAGAACAATTTCAACATGACCCTAATATTATTATCCACCTCATCAGACTTAATTATCAATGCTTTTATATACATAATATATAGTATACTAAGATGGTATTTTAAATACATGCAGATTTTGCAGGATTGCTAACGTTTCCAACAAGGAGTTTCTCTTAAATCATTCATATATGTGTGTTTCTCTGTTCTTCCCTAATCATCTTGTGAGCAGATTTGCAGTTGAGGGAATCAGTAAACTCCATCCTTACCAAAATCCCATTCCAATTTGTAAGCTCCATTCTTGCCAAAATCAGTGAAGATTTTTAGTCTTGTAGTGTATTCCCATCTTCACTGCACCTCTTCACCCCACCTGCATTTTTCATACTCATGCCTTATTTATACATAAGTCACTGTCTGGGCGTTTGAGCTGTTTGAATAAATTAGTAGATGTGCCTAATTAGTGGATGCTGAGGGTACTGTACAGTGTTATCTGAACTCTTTGGCCCAGTACACCATCAGTGTCACTGAGGTTAAAGCAGTGCAAGCAGATAATGTGAGGACATGGTATTTATTTCTATTGCTCAATAGTAGTTCAGGCATCAATTTCCACACATACCACAAGGAAATCGACTGTTGAAAAAAGTATTGGAATTTTTTTTAAAGCTGCATTTAACTGTTTTTTCTCTCCTTTTTTTTGTCTATTTGAGGAAGCAGAAGAAACATATCATTGACATATTATCACCTTGTAAAGTTGAAGAGTAAAATGTGTTAGCAAACAATTGCTTATTTATATATCCAGCGTACACGGTGAAACATTAGCATTCATTTGGAGTCGTGTTTCTGGCAATTCCTTTCGTCTTATACTTCTGTTTTGGTCTCCACCAACTGCTGAAGGAATATTTGGCTCTTAGTTTGCTACCGTGTTCACCAGCTAGTCGCTAACTGTGACTGTCTGTTGTGATGGACAAGTAGTGTACAGTGGGTTTACCACAGAAAACAATTGCGCTAAAATGCTTCGTAGAGTTGAGGGGAACTGCAGAGTTGGGTAATAATTCTGTGGGTTCATCTCAATATGTGACCCTTTTCACATTACACATAGTCATTTCACTTGAGTTTAATATAGAAATATTGATTAGTGCAGCTTTAAACCTGATGATGGCGCTAGACAAAAAGTCAGCGGATCGTCAAAGTCAATACAGTTCAATGTTTCTGCAGGAACCACCACCACCCACCAACCGACTTTGTAAAAAGTTACAAAGATGTTCAAACTTCTATCAGGGTGAAT
Source organism: Maccullochella peelii (assembly GCA_002120245.1). Taxonomy (NCBI): domain Eukaryota; kingdom Metazoa; phylum Chordata; class Actinopteri; order Centrarchiformes; family Percichthyidae; genus Maccullochella; species Maccullochella peelii. The sequence continues at coordinate 42,753 of LKNJ01001474.1, forward strand.
GTGAGTCAGCTAAGGCCCATATATGGGACATGGGAGGTGGTGATAATGAGCTCCATATATGGTGTGTATGTAAGGAAAACAAGGTTAAGGGGGATTCCTTTGGAGGGCGGAGCTGTGAGCTCAGAAATGGGCAGGAAAGCTCAGGGTTTGCTGTTGCGCTCTTCTCTTGTGGCCACTGAACCAGTCCTGAAGTTGTTCGTGATGTTGAAGGGATGTGGAAGTCGTGTGTGAGCAAACACACGCTCAAACAGACAAACAACAGTCTCTTTCATGCACTCAGCTGCTTTTGACATTAGGGGCTCCAGAAAGGCAACAATGATCGATGGAGCTCGAGCCAATCTGGGAGAAGACAAATGATGTCTGAGCAGACCGTAGCCCCTTGCACGGACCTTTTAACCACATAAAACACTCTCGCACACAAACGAGCCAGCAAAGTGGGGAGGGAAAGACAGGAGGAGAGGAAGAGTAATCAGGGCATTTGAAGTGATGAGGGATGGAAATAAGAATATCTGGCAGAGAGTCTAGAACCTGTATCTAGAGAAATAAATGTCTAAAACAACTAATGAAAGCTAAGAAGGAGCGCCCACAGGGTTAGATCCAGATGATTAATAATGTTTAGCATCCATCAGAGTCTGGGATTAAATGTCTCTTACTGATGGTTCTCACGGACTAATGGTGCTCTGAGACAAATTTTCTCCAAGAAGGCCACGATTTCAATTAGTATGCCATGTCTACAAATACAAATAGAAGGCTTTCCAGGGACAAGAGTAAATGGCTTGTATGGTCACACAATCTTTGTCTCCCACAGGCTCACACACATGCACATACAAATCAGAAATCCCAAATGCAATCAGGCTAATCTTAAATCCCACTGTCATTAGACTATTTTAATAATATGAAAACACGGAATAACAATTTAGACTCATGTCCCAGAGGGTATGAAATGATCCACCTCAACAAGCCATTTTTTAGTGTTGAGTCTCTAATTGTTTTATATTAAAATTAGTCAAAAAAGTGTCAGCACTGTGAGATATTTACACTTTTTTCCAGCACAAATCAAACACGTCACATTGTTAGATTTATTAGAAAAAGCTTTGAAATGCTTGAAAATCTGTTTGGAAAACCCATTTTGAATACATTCACTTAGCCACAGTCACTCTAAGGATGTGTCTCAATCATGATGGGTCTCCCTGGTGGAAATAAAAAACATCCAAATTCTTATCCCCAGTAGTTCCCAGGACATTCACATGAGTAAAGCTGCATGTGAGATTTTTCTTTTTACTTTTAAGTGCATTCTTCTTTGAACAGAAAGCATGTATTTATGTGCTACAAATTATTACTATCCCAAAGAGTCACACAATCATGATTGCTTTAACCTTTAAAGGGGTACTCAAGCAAATGTAGCAAGAGACAGATTTTAAAAACAAATAAGCAAAGGCAGAGATATCCTGACTTTTAGTCCCTAGTGTGGTGATATTCTATATATTTCTTATTGTCAACAAAAACATATTTATGACCAAACCCAACAATGAATCTACTAACAACTATTGTTTGTGTAACCAAAGCCTGATATATATTCTTCCTCTGTGCCATAGAGCTCCATGGGTGACATGTTCCTTTCCTTTATCCAAAGCGTCATTCACACAAACAGTCACACACCTTCGACAGGACACTTCGACATGTGGACAGGAGGAGCCAACCGTGTGATCAGTGGACAAGCCGCTTTACCTCCTGAGCCACAGCCGCCCCTAGGCCAAAATGGCGGACAGACAGACATTCGCTTAGTTCATTATAAACTGAGTAACAGCTTGCTGGTGCATTTGCCGACTCCAGTGGATTTTCCTTATTTGGCCTGAACTCCAAAGGCTGTATCATTTGGTCCAAACCAAGGATGTTTGTTTACTCTTGGAAGAGTCTGAAGGCACTTTTAACCCACTTGATATCGGCTCAGCTCAGTGGTGTTTCAGCAAAGAAGCAGTTCTCTCTCGCAGCTTAGTCATCTTCCAATAACCTTTATTTAACTGGGGCCGCCATATTAAGATGAAAGTCTCTTTTTGAAGTGAGCCACAGCCAAAAGTAAAATTTACAACTCTGACCTCAAAAAATAAAATCTGAGATACAGATATAAAACAAATAATGAAAAGCATAAAGGAGCCAGAACCCTAATGTGTAATGCTTGTAAACATGCACTTAAATTAGCAGCTCTGCAATCAGAGATTTTAAATTGGTCAAAATTGAGATGGTAAAATTTAAGCCCTTATTATGTACTTATCTACTTTCAGGCATTTCTGTTTTCTGGTGCTTCATTAGATAACATGCAGCAGCAAGTGAGGGAGGGAGGGAAGGGAGGGAGAATGACATTCAACACAGAGTGTGAGCCATAAGTGAAAGGACATTTCAAGTGCATCCTGCACACCTTCGCCTGCTGAGCCAGCAGGGCCCTTCAAGTCCTTCGGAGATTAAAAGTCTTTATGGGGCCTGATTACAGCAATAACTCCCTGACACTGTGGATTACACTGAATCAGACTCGGTGCATGTGCCTCAGAATCTTTACATATCTGTTGGCAGGCAGCGTGTTGCATCTCAATTATGGCCGTGCAGATGCTAAATTAGAACTAAACATTCTCAACCCAGGCATGATGAAATCTCATAAACATCCGGCCAGTCTTCATCTCGCCCAGGTAAATAGATTATCCATCGGAATTAAGTTGTGAATCGAAGCAGTTAGGCATGATGGGACCATATGCGAGAGGTGAAGCGAGCCTATTGAAAGATGAGTAGACAGCAGGAGAGAGAAAGCTGGAGGAAGAAGATGGCTTGAGGGGAGGAGAAGCTGATGGTAGACAGATGCAGGGCTTATTACAATCAGATCACACAGGGTGAAGGTGGTGCGGACATCGAAGTTTGCTTAATGGGATCTTTTCCCAGCTCCCCGCAGAGATTCCTTTAACACGGAGCCAAAACACAAAAACAAACAGAAACACGCTGCAGATGCTTGCCCCACATTCAGACACGACGCACACACTCAGGTTGTCAGCATGAAATTATGAGTGTTTCAGCCAGACGCATGGAACTGCACTGCATTTCAAGTGATCAAAGGAGCCAGCAGCCTTACCCTTGGAGAGACAGAAAAGGTTTTGCTCAAAGGGAGGTGAGAGCTTTTCCACTGTTCATGCTGCACAGCTTTAAAACATTTCATTCTCTCTTTCGTTTGACATTTATTTGACCAGTGAGACATGGGTGTCTAACTGCTTGAATTCTGATCAAAAGGAAGGCCTGAGACCCTCAGCAGGGTGCGTTTGGGGCCTATGCGACATCTCTAGGACCTTGGTCTCCCTGGTTGTCCCTATTGCCACCTTAACAAGGCGTTTCTGTCTAACGTTCATGAGTCAGAATAATACACCAGAGCTACAAAGGTGAAGGAAATTCTGTGATAATATGTAAAACATAACATGCAAATGCTTCTGTAAAGGACACCAGGGCTCACTGAATGGTTTTATGAGTATGGAAATTATGTGAATCATATGCTATGACCTTCACTGTCACCTGATTTAAAACACTAAATTTGCGAATGTCTTTCATCTCTATTGGCTTACTTTAATTTCTCCCCCCTCTGTATATATGGATTAAGTTCTGACCCCTTGCGCTCCTAAGAAAATCAATTTATGATTATTAATATCAAATTCCCTTGCCGAGATGAGAGGAAATGGAAGTGCACACTACAAAAAAAAAAAAGTTTATGATTTCTTTTTTCCAAGGCAAATAAGTTTGCTTATTTTTTTATGTTGAACTGATACTTTCTTCACACTTTCTCAATAGAAGCAGAGCAACCTGGCTTTAGTTGTGCATAAGCTGGATACACATAAGTGACATTACAGATAAATTTTCAACAATATTCTTACTTGCACAGCCTGCAACAACCGAGTGAGGCAAGGCAGCTTCAGAAAAGTTGTTAGAGTTCCAAACTGCCAGCAGTTTTATGACAGCTATCTGATGGTATTAAAGGCTATTTTAAAGGCTGGTTTAATCCCACTAACTCATGAAGTCTAAAGTCAACTCTTTCCATACAACTTTGATTGTTGAGAGAATAAAGGAAGTTAAGGGTACACATTGTACTTTGCTGCAGGAAGTGTCACAGGCAATCTCTTCCCGATGTTATTCATGAGGTCACCCTCAGTGCCTTTGCATTGATCTGGTGGCACACCGAAGCTTTTCTCTGTTGTCACTTGTTGTAACACTGCATCAGACAGTGGAGGACTTTCAAAAGCCACAGACATATTGTTTGCAGAATGTCAGCGCAGAGTCTCCCAGGCATAGAGCAAGTCTTCATCTGCACAGTCAGGCACTTCAAAGATGCTGAGTTCAATGACAGCAGGGTTTATCTTTTATTAACTAGGTGTGTTAATGATATATCACTGCCCTCCTTCTCGAGGAATTGTGATGCCTAAAGATGGGACTGTGGTATTACATGTGTTCAGTTGAAAGCAAAAGGAAATGTTTTATTGTATCGGTGATCACGATCCTCTGAAAATCAGAGCTTAAACTGAAGCAACACTAGCTCTGCCACTACTCTGATTCATTGTAGAAGTGTTTTGTAATATTGGGTATGTTTTGTCCATTGTTCAGAAGCTTCCTCTGAGTAACAACTACCTTCCGTGATAGGCTGGAAAATTCTTGATGAGGAGCATTAAATTCATCACAACAGCACAACTGGAATGTTATCAGTGAGGAGCATATTATGGTGTGCCATTTCAGGAAAGAGCAAGGTCATTTATAGAGAGACCTTAATTATGGATACACCTCTGCAAACACACCAGGACATGTAGGCTACACAACACACATACCTCAACATGCCGACATAGTTAATTGGAAATGCAATCAGTTCATGTAGAAAAGTGTTTATTCGTACACACGTAGCGTGCAGAGGTGGCATGGATTTGTTTCATTATATATCCCTCAGCAATGGAAGAATGGTTGACATCTATGGATTTTCTTGTATTACAACAAATACATATAGTTATTTACCTAATGACCTGCAAAAAGGAGAAGACAGGATTATACAAACATGCCAGCAAAGAGGAAACACTCCTGCAGAGATCAATAGTAAGTGCAGGAAGTGTGTAGAAAAACATATATTTTCTTCTCTCTACAATCAAGATGGAGACACAGAGAATTCATTAATGGAGTCGGTTGAAAGGACGCCACAAGAAAAGTGTCCAAAGTAAATGCTTGCGGGCTCTTGTGAGAAGTGCCTTAACATTATACAATGATTACAGCCTGTCCTAGAGTGATAAAACAAGTGGATGCAATTACTCATGAGGCTTTACAGCTACACATGTAACTGCAATTGATTACAGGCTTTGTTGTTCAGTGTTGTACAGGATGAGCTCTGTGATTACTGGCTACGGGTTGATTGCGAAGCTAAACCTTCAGGAATGGGGAACATGAACTTATTTTCCTTTCATTACCAAATGAAATGGTGCACTCTGTTCCCTTCAGTGAAGCCCGTGGGGACTCAGAGCTGAATCCTCTGCAGTGTGAAGGAATTTCTTCTCATATTCATCATTTGCAGTGCTGTGGATAAGATGTGATGTCAGTCAGGAATCCCACTAAAGTACAGACTGATAAAATAGCATAGAGGAAATGTCTAGACTTGTGTTGGCATGATTATATATAAGGACCCACTTGCTAATAGTAAGTAAGCTACAAATGTTCAAACCTCTGTCACTGATGCAGAGTAACATTAAAACAAGCTAACAGACACACAGCGCTAACATATTTTTGCAATTATAAAGTTGTTTTAAGTCATGTGTTAGCAACAGTGGCCTATTTACACACCCAGGGCATGGGGCAATATTATCATGCCATTTAAGTCATGTTTGGTCTCCTGAGAAAATGCAATTCCAATATTTCACAAACTCCTAAAAAATATCTGGGTCTTTAGCTAGTGGATGTTTGACAGCTAACTTTCTCTTTCTGCTGTTGGGCTCTGGGCAGGAAGCATACAGTGGGTTTATCAGAGCTTTTACTGGTTAACAGAGCAGCCATCTGAAAATGGGGTTAATAAGAGCAGTGAGACTGAACCAAAGCAGTGAGCTGAAAGATGTTAAAACACAACACTTTTCACATTATGCGTTGTCATTTGATCTACCTATAGTCATTTGGTTTATTGTTAGTACATAAAATACAAATTAACTTTCAAGCATTATGGAGTTTGGTTGATTGAAGACAATCATTTTTCTTAATTTCAATATGAAATTGTTGTTGCAGACTGCTCCTAAACCTAACTAGATCCTATCCTAGGTCCTCTACTGTAGGAGAAATGTTTGTTCCAAATATTAAGTTTCAAAATTTTGGACCTGAACAGACCAATGGAAAACTTACCCAAAGATGACATGCATGAATAATAATTTTAAAAAAGTCCCAAACGGGACCCAAGGACAGTCGGGACAGGACCAAAATAGACTCTAGGATAATTACCCCCGATCCAAAATGTGGTTGACCTGAACAGACCCAAACAGAGAGAGAACACCAAAACTGGCAGCAGCATGATACGCCACCAATTAACAAGCAGCCACGGTGAAAAAGAGTGGCAATACATATTTTTCCTGCACTTCACAGTTCACACTCTCTCTCTCTCTCACCTTAAACACGCATTGTTTCTCCTTTGTTGGCTATGACGTACCATGTAATTAGAGTCGATATTGAGTCTGAATTGATTCACATGGGTATTTTAACAGACTGAGAATAATTTGGACGCAGTCTTGGTCAGTAGGAACCTGTGGACCTGTGAAAACAACTAACTGTGATTAACAATGTGCATATTAATGTCTGCCCACGTACACCATCGTAATGATATAATATTCCACATATAGTAACATTTAACATAGTGGCATTAAAATAACATATGAAAAATACATTGCATCTTATTGTTACCACTTACCTTACTGATTACTTTACACTTAACTAATACTTTGATTTAAAAAAAAAAAAACATACATGTGACTGTCTCTGACAACCAAATCAGGAGGATAAAAGAAGAGTTTGGAGTTAAGCTTTTAAAAGTGTAGCATAATGGAAAACGCTCAAGTGCCGGCCAGGCAGCTTTGTTCCATTAGAGGCAGGCTGGCATCACAGGCACCAACACTACTGATACAGAAACAAAAAGTGATGAAAGCCTGTCTGTCTTTGTGCACAATGAAAGCCTGGCCATCAACACACCGGAATGTCGTTTGACAGGCAACTAAACAGCAGAATTGTCCCAGGCCATTTAAACCTACGGAATCAATACTGTATTATAAAAAGCACAGTTATTATTTGTATGCTAGATAGGCTAGAGCAGCGCATAACTCTAGTGCATAACAGAAGTATTTCACTCAAACAGAAAGTCATTTCAGTACAAAGCATTCGCCTACGCTGTTCAAAGATGGTTCCTCGAGGACTCTTCACTAATGGCCATATCTCAAAATCCATTACAGCATGAAGTCATTCAAAATGAATAACTGATAATTTCACCAAACAAGAGATAAATTAGAGTCAAATGATAGCAATCATATTGAAATAAAAGATTCGACTAATTCCACCTCAGCATCATACTATTGTTAAATGAATATGAAATGCGAATGGGATTTTCTCCACAATGACTGAACAATTTCACAGTACTCTTTTAATAGTCAGCAACAAAGAAAACATAATCACAGATCCCCTATTGTTTTCTGTTTATCTCCTGTGTCCAGCCCTTCTGCTTTCCATTGCTAATGATGCTGCTGCTTTCAAGGAGCTGCTTTTGTCACCAATACCCCTGCACAGTACTGAGTATTAAAACCTCAGTCCAATCAACGACCATTAGTCTGCAGCCCCAGGGGATCAGAGGAAAACATTCCAAAGGGGTCAACAGATTCAGACAACCCTGAGAAAAAACAAATTGAAGACTGTGATCAAGACAATTTGCAAGTTGGTTGGCGCAGCCATTAAGCTGGCGGTTTTATCAAAAATAATAAAGAGGATGATTTCTGGGAATTAGTCCCATGTTGTTCTGAAAGGAGATCAAGGTGTCTGAGGTAGTCGCGCTGTGCTGGCAAGTCTTATCCAGCCTTATTTGCTTTTGGTCGAGTGAAATGTGACACGTGGTTATAAAGATATCCATGCTATATTCTTCCACCTTGACACAAATAGCCAAGGGGAAAACCATGAATGAACACACACACACACACACACACACACACACACACAGAGGAAAGAGTGTATGAGAGAGCAAAAAGGGAGAGAGAACCAATAAACCCAACCTCTGATCTTCCAAAAGTGAAATCAGAAAGCTAAAGAACAGTTGTTCAACAGGTGTGGAAAAAGACTAAACAGTTAATGGGGTAACATGTGGGTTTGCTGGCAATAACAGAGGAGGAATAGCACTCCTGTGTTTTCCATGTTTAAGTCGCAGTTAGTTTGCTTTGATCAGGTTTAGTGATTTTGGTTTTGCGTATTATATTTTTCGGGAGCAAGAAGGACGAATCACAGGTAATGCATAAAAATCACTATACACTAGACACTATAAGCACATTACATTGTGAGTTGGAGTAGACGGTTTTGACAAAGTGCTCAGCAGTAGACCACACAGTTTGGTAGACCCATGGAGGCAGATGTGGAATAGATACTAAATAGCAATCTTTCAATTGCCCTCCCTACATTTACACAAGATTGTTGAGAAGTCAAGAGCTTCAATCTGATATTCTATCCGGGACTTTAGAGGGAAGGGGTAATCTCTGTTTTAGCCCTTCACCGCCTGGTGCGTGACTTTTCCAAAATCCAGAAGAAGCCGGTGTGAGAGGAGGTGTGGGGGTACACAGAGGACATGGATGAAGTGTGAAGGTGGGGGTAGGGGCACATGCAAGGCTGGTGCACATGTAGGATTTTGAGTGAAAGGTAGAGGGGGTGATAAAATGTGCCAGACCTTAAGATTTCAACATCACCAGTAATAAAAGACAAACGTAGTGATGTCATGATTAGAATTCTTAATAGTGGTATCAAAATAGACTACTCCGAGATGTTTTTGTCGGCTAAGCAATCGTTTCTTTTTATATTATTTTATGAAGATTACCTTACAGTGCAATAAATACCTTCAGCATTATTCATTCACCCCCATTTACCTAATCACAATGCTAATCCAGCTTTTTATATATGAAAACAGATCCCCAGAGAGCACAGAGAACACTATCAAATGTAAACGCTCATTTTAATTAAACAGAAACTTAAAGCAGCTACATTAAATATATTTATATTAACAATGAATCACACGACCACTTGCATGCGGAAGGGGTTGCTCATAGTGATAAACCCACAGAGAATTATTACCCAACTCAGTTCCCCTTATCTCAATGGAACTTTATAGTGTCTTTTAGCTCATTGTTGGTTTTACGGCCCCCAACTTTACTAAGTTAGCGACTAGCTAGTGAACATGGTGGAGAGACTAAAAACAGAGCTAAAAGGAGAGTGAATATTGGACAACATTCACCAGATGCATTCAAAATTTGTGTATCTGCTGGATGTGTAAATAGCTGTTTGTTTACAAGTTCGCAATATCAACTTCATATGTCAAGGTGATAATATGTTAATGTTGTGCTCACCGCTTGTTCACGCTGCCCCCAAGTGGTCAAAAACCCCAGTAATTTTAGGTTTAAAGTAAGCTAATGTAACATTTGAATGAATAGCACAGTGTCATACAAACAAAAAAGATGAATGTGTAAGTACCCATTCACAATTAAATACACTCGGGTTGTGCTGCTACAGCCGTAGCCCTACTCGCAATGGCCAGTGGCTAATGTTAGCTAATGTTAGCTAATGCTAATTACACATTGCTATGTATCTGGCATTTCTCTGTCATCTTGCTGACTTTATGCCTCTTCCCAACTTGTGCTTCTTTTACAGTACTTCATAGAATGTCACATTTAAACATTTGGTTTTATCAAGAGTAAAACAATAACCATTGTACCTCACTAGAAGACGTTAGTGTTCCCTGTTGTTTCAATTTCTTGCTATCCCATAATTACTTGAGGCCACAGTGGCCACTGTTCAGAAAGAGAAACATAGCCTCACTTAGACTGTGAATGAAACCAAGGTTTTTACACAAAACAATATAATAAGTGCTCAGTTCTAAGTTTGTATAAGCTAACACTAACATGAGGCCAGGAAAAGCTCTGTAGGGAGCCTCAGGAGCTAGGCTCGTCAAACTTTCTTTGATTGGCGGGTCTGCTCTGGGGCACATAGTACATTAAAAGTGTCAAAACAAAGTCTACGAAAACTTATACAGGCAGATTGTGTATTGATGTGGATTTCCTGTTGATGTGCCAGACTTTGATGACGTGACATTTGATATGGGACGGGATCAAAGGTTTGCCCTTGTTGCCACGTCGAGGGTTTCTCTTTGACATATCCCTAGAGTGAAACAACTCTCAGCTTTGTCCCATCTTCCTGTGATGCAGGCATCATTACAATTTTCTTTCTACCCTACTTTTAAACAAAGCTTTTCCAGCAACCTTTCCATACCCCCCTTTGTTCTCTTCTAGAACAAAACCTCAGCCATACTGTGGCAACCTATAAGAGCATCCAGGCAGAGGTAGACATGGTAGAAAGGTTCTTCCCTACTTTACTGCTTTTATCAGGGCTGTTCACGGAAGAGAGAGATGAGTGCATTAGAAAGCCATCTAGTTAGTGACTTGGAGTCTCAGGAGAAAACCTCGGTACTCAAATTGGCACATATATAGCTGCACAAAGACATAATCTCTATATGACATTTCTAAACACTACAAAGGACGAAGACTGAGCTCTGACTCAAATAACACAAATAAACAGCACCCAGCAGAGCACAACAGTCTAAACAGTGTAATACTGCTATTCCTAATTACACAGTAGCCAAAAACAAATGTAGCAATTTTAGCTGCATTATTCATTTTGATATGGTTTAACAACTGAAATGATCAATTATGGTGCTGTTCATGCCTAAACACTATAGTAAAATTTTACTAATAATTAATAATTGTTTTTATGTATTTCTGTCATATCAGACCTGTAAACTAAGCTAGGTTTTTCTGTCTTCACACAGGACGTGATCATACTCATTACAAATTCTAGATCTGTATGTAGGAATGTAGGAACTTTTGTGAACTTCTGTGAAAAATAATTTGTGACTCACTTTATTCAATGATTTGGTGACACCCGTGGTTACCATGGTAACAACAAGTGCAGTTTAATTCCACAGCGAGCAGCTATTTTGTCAGAAACACAACAGAAGAGCAGCTGGTGTATCTGTTTACAGTGCAGCCAAACAAAGTCACATTGTTTTAATACAGAACTCATCATGTCATGGAACAGCAGGGAACACTAAAACGTTGTTTTATGGGTTGTTTAACTTGCTGATAATGAATGATAATGCATTGTTTTGTAGACACATATTTGATGAAATCACTGTAAGCGCTAATATCTGTGACCAATCCATTTTATTTCCTGTGACTGCTCTGATACAGCGTTAGTATCGAAATTCCAGCATCAGTTTTATGAAATTACAAACAGTAACGCTGTCATGGTCAATTTGAATCCAGCACGAGAACGGCGGACCTCACCACTAACAAAGAAAACCATAAATAGGAAGGTGTTGAATGTAAATACATTGAATGGCTATTGCTGAAAAAATGCAGACTATAAGTAGTATCAAAAACAGGGTTTAATTTTATGAAGATCTTGAGAATTATAACTTTAATCATCTGCAGCAGAAACGCTCCATATGAACAGTTTCCTACTGTGGTTATAATGGGGTATAGCGCTGTGTTATTTTAGAGGATTTCTGGCAAGCTGAAATAAATCAGAAAACATCTTAATTAAGATAAATATAAATCAGCATATGCATAGAGTGAGAAATGATATATTGCTTACATTTCTAATTTATAAAGTTAAAATTGAAATTACACACATTTGCTGCGAGTATCTGAAAATATTAAGATGCTATTTGGCTTAAAGTATTCATGCAGCGGATAATTTGAATATGAATCAATGAAGGTGAATGAAAAGCTTAAATATCCTGCCTGAGTAGAAGCACATATGTGTAAACAGAGGCAGTGTGTGCACACACACAATATCGACATACTCTCACTATTACTGGTCTGTGTGCATTGGTGTAATTGCATGTGTGGACGGGGTCTGCGGTGCTGCAAGCTTATGATAAGGACCAGCCAGTGTGTTGTGTGTTAAGCCAGACGGGATAAGCCAGGTCTGTAGGTCTTGCCAGAGAGGCAGCGAGCGAGAAGCAGAAGCCGTAACAGCAGGAGAACCAGCAACCCTCATGGTGAAAAAACTGGAACACAAACTCTGTTTTTTACCCTGACACTTTCAGACCCAGGCACACACACGATTTAACTCTCCGCACCTCTCAAGGCATTTTTCATCCAAAAGTTGAGTAATCTATTCCAAATTTAAATTGGCTGCCATCCATATTGAATGTGGTCCAGGGTGTGTGAAATACATAATAACAACTCTGATAACCACAAAAATTACCCTGTAAATCATTCTCCCAGCCATGCCGTGGAGGAGATTTACACCCCTCTGCTGCTAATATGCTTCACTTTGCAGTGAACACTACTGAATCCCTTGTAGCTTCCAACACTTCAAATATCATAATAAAATTCTTGCAGCGTGTAGCAAGCAGGCATGCTGAAGGTTGCTTCTTTTTTTTTGCTTCTGGTGAGTTACAGGAAATGGCAGAGGAAACCACTCTCAGTCAATGGACCCTAACTTCCTCAGCATATTGAGATCCACTCATGGTCTCTGATGAGCTCTTGATGAGGAGGTCTTGGCAAAGAGGGGCAAATATGCACCTCACTGCCTGACGGCAGCTGCCAAGTGGGCCGTAAGCTGCCACTGAGAGAGCAAGGGAGGTCTGGTGGAACAGGACAATGGCAGAAATGAGAGGGGGTGGAGGAGGTAATGAAGGAGACACATCAATGGTAGGGCTCACAGCCAAATGCATAGAAATCTCAAGTCAACAGGTGGCCAATGAACAGCTGGACTGAGGGCCGGTGAAGCCCACTGCTGCACACTGCTATTCAAACAGCAAAAGAGCACGACTCTATTGCTGTGAGCATTGGGGACAAGGGAGATAGTCAGCAACTTAAGCCCCTCAAAGCTTGCTTTAACGGCCTCTATGGATAACCACACATGAATGTACTCTAACAGGTCTGTGTGAGTGCACTATCATCAAACAGCCACAACATTGAGGATTCATCTTCTTTTCTTATTTTGCCCAGTGGGATATGACTTGAGTGAGATTTCATGCTGCAAAGAAAAGTGGGGGGATAAAGGCAGTTTAAAGTCTGTGTCCCCCAGCCAAGGCTATGAACTAGTAAAGCAGTCAAAGCACCGGACAGCAAGCAAACTAGCCAGGTAACCTGCTAACAAGCCACCAATGAATATTTAATGCCTGTGTCACTCAACTAGCCAATTAAAGCAGCTGTCCATCCATCCATCCACCCAGGAAGTCACTGGGAATGTCATTAGTTTTGCAGGTATTTGGTCATTAACCCAAGTATTGAACACATTTTAATTCTGACCTGATGATGGCGCTGGGAGAAAAGTTAAGGGATCAACACAGGGATTGCAATCCATCCTGAGGAGGACATGAATGTCGTATTTAAATTTCATGGCAATGCATCCAATAGCTGTTGTGATATTTCAATCTGGACCAAAGTGATGGACCAATTGACTGACCAACATGCCATCCTTAGCAGCTAGCAGTGTGGCTAAAAAACTCTTCTTCATCAGGACTATGTGGATGTGGTTTGATCAGATTTGAATGACTGTGCTGGCAACATAAGCAAACAACCCCACAACTGTCACCACATTTTGATTAAAATATTGCTTAATATAATCCTGATTGGTGCAAGGAAATGCCTGATACCGCAGTTTACCAACTGAGACCAGACAAAAACAGAAATACACAAACCTCTGTACTGAAATAACTAAGACGGCTGTTGCTTTGGTAGAAAATTGTGTGTTCCCATTGTCCATTGTTCATAGTAAGAGGCTGATTGAGAGAATTTGTTTTCAGGGCTTTTAACCAAGATGGTAACCACCAGCAGGAAGCCATACAGACAGTGTGGATAGAAAGACAACAAGACAAAGGTGGCCAATAGCCAAGCACAATATTCAGAGCAAACCTACATACTTTGATTGGAGTTGTCTTGTTATAATAAAGTGGCCACCGTCCAACCAAGAAAGTATTCACCATTTCCATGTAGTATTAAGTAAAGTGCAGACTTCCACCAATGGGGGAATGCCATGAAAAGAAGAAGACATGTCAGATTCACAATAACAATTTCCAGCTTGTCCTGTACCTGAAATTTAAGCGAAATATGCCTGCTCAAATTGCTCAAGTTAAATGAAAAGCTTGAATATCATAAACTTTAAGAAAGCTAAACTCATTCCATTCATCGTTTGCATCTACTCTGTAACACCGGCCTTCACTTGCCTGGAAAACAACTCCTAGGTCTATTTCCACAATGATACACAGGTTTCATGTTTGCCTCCTCGTGCTTGATATTTTGATGATTCGCCAAGAACTTTACTGTGCCCAAGTGTCAGACCATGTCTAAAGGTGCATATTCTAATTTGTTCTTTTAAGGGCTTTATCAGTGCACATGTGTGCCAACCCATTGGCCTATGAGTTACGGTACATTCCTATTGGATGATTCTATAGCTCACCATTTACATCCAATTTCAACGTTCAGTGCCAACACAGGATCTAGTGTATCCTTTATGAAGCGAGGCAGTCTTGTCCTTCCTTCTTCATCCTTATCAAGTGTTTTAGTTGTCAAACCGTGACCATATCTTAATAGCTTTTTTTTTGCCACAACCACAGTCTTCCCGAACTTTAACCATCCCGTAAAAACTTTGGTACTAGACATAAAAATATTATCATTTAATGTAATTCAGGGATTTTCAAAATCATCCAAAATCAACATTTTTCTCTTTCAACAGGGTAATAATCAGCACTTACAGATGTTTTGGCCAAGTTGACAGGGATGTGCAAGTCAGCGTGATGTGAATGTAGTTCACCACAGAACTGTGACATGCATTGTGTCTGATGTAGTGTGACAACATACAATGTTATCTTTCAGTGTGTGTGTGTGTGTGTGTGTGTGTGTGTGTAGCCAGCAGGACTCGTGGGTGTTGTTGCACAGGCTGCAGTCTGATTGTCACGACCTTAATGCTATTTTTCCCTGTAGGAAATTGTCAAAACAAAACTAAAGCAAACAAAAAGAACTAAAATAATCAATTTTATAATCATTATGAATTGAATGACACCATTCTCCAACTGAAGGGAATGTACCAAGGTTGAAGGAAATTGGCCATTAATTTCTGAAACATACACACCAAAATCACTCCTGTTTCTAAGGTAGACAGCCCCTGCTGTAAGATGTCTGACTGCATGTAGTTTAACTGAAGGTGTCGTGAATTGAATTACTGTAACATTAATTTGACTAAGACAGGATCTAGTGTATCCTTTATGAAGCGAGGCAGACTTGTCCTTCCTTCCTCATCCTTATCAAGTGTTTTAGTTGTCAAACCATGACCATATCTTAATAGCTTTTTTTTTGCCACAACCACAATCTTGTGCCCCTCTCCAAATACTCAACACACTGCACTGAAGGTACTCTTTGAACAATACAACTGATAAGTGCCCTAACAGTCCTTTTCCCTCAAATCATCTACCCTGAGAAAAATGTACAATCAGATGAACATTATTGACCATAAAGCAGGAAATTTAAAGTGTCACAGCAAATAAAGTACAAGAACAGATGCATAGCATAGACAAGCAACCTTTGTAGGTGTTTTGTAACCAACAGAGTTTAGAAAAGGTGATTCAATAATTGAGCTGCTACAAACAAACATTGGGTTTTTTTATGTTAGCTACTGACCCATGCATTCATAACTGCACTGCCCAATGAAGTGTTACTGAACAAGAAAATGACTCACATTTGCTCTTTATCTTCATGTAAACAGTCATATACAGCTGGTACACTGCTAATCAGCACATGACCTGTTGCACATACTGAGTCATACAGAATCACTTTTTAGAGCAATATGCTGGGTGGGTGCAACATGAATGAATGAGCAAGACTAGGGCTGCAGCTAATTATTATTTTCATTATCGATTAATCTGTCGAATATTTTCACGAGTAATCGATCAATCCCAGAGCCCAAAGTGACGTCTTCAAATTTATTTTTTTGTCCGACCAACAGTCCAAAAGCCAAAGACTCTTCATTTACTGTCATCAATGACAAAGAAAAGCAGCAAATCACCACATTTAAGAAGCTGGAACCAGCAAATTTTTGACATTTTTGAAAATGATGGAAACGGTGAATCGATTATCAAAATAGTTGGCACTTAATTTTCTTTCGATCGAGTAATCAAGTATTTGATTAATCGTGCAGCTCTAAACGACACTATGGGTTTAATGTGGGTAATTACTGTTTAGATTTGAACAGACTGACCAATAAGACCTGTAATGCAGAGTATTCTCTTTATTCCCTTTATGACACTTGTGTGGTGTGGAAAAGTCGATTTTAGCAAATGGAAAGTTTAAAATATGAAATATTAAAAAATATTCAAACATAGATCGATCAGACAGCCTTGCTCCAAAACGCTTAAGGTTTGGCATAAATTACACAGCATACATTGCAGCTCTGATTGTGGCCATGTGTATCAGACAACACAGAGAAAGTCAAAAATAGAGAGAGAGAGAGATGTTGAAAGAAAAAGTGTGTGTAGATTCTTTCTTTCAGCATTTTTCATGCCAACAGCAACAGCACCAGTACAGAGTGGGAAAAAAAGTCTTTTAAGTGCCCCTTCTGTGTGCCAAGTTTTGTGTGTGTGTGTGTGTGTGTGTGTGTGTGTGTGTGTGTGTGTGTGTATTCTGTATCTTTTAATGACAGGGCAGAGTGATGCTGGATGTTCTAGTGAAAGAGTCCTGTAAACTGGATGTGGAAAGAGTGACATGAGCATCACTTCAAACACCATCTGCTCATGCTCATACACACACTCTTCATTCAAGTGGCTGGGCTCCATCTTTGAGTCCGGCATCCAGTTCTGATAATACATCCATGCGTCAAACACGTAACAAAATCGCTGTTATAATACAAAGAGTACTAACTGACCTTGAACGTCACGTGTTTTATAGACATCTCTTTTATAATGGTGGTCTTTTGGGAAAATGCTTTTTGGGTTGCAAGGGATTGGGAGTGGGGTGACCACTGGGTGCCATATCTAGCTCTCTTAATACATCCATAGAATCTCCACTGGTTGCCTTGCAACTCCCTGTCAAGAAATCCTTATAATAATCCATAAAACATGTTCATTAGTGAGCTTTAGAAGTGACCTTTGGACAGAGCCATGCTAGTTGTTTCCCCCTGTTTCTAGTCTTAGTGCTAAGCTAAGCTAACCAGCTGCTGTCTCCAGCCACATCTTTAGAGTACAGACATGAGAGGAGTATCTTCCCATCTAACTCTTGGAAAGAAAGTGAGCAAGTGTATTTCTGAAGATGTAGAACGATTTCTTGAAATTATCCGGTGTGGCTATATAATGTGTTGCTAATGGAATGTGTATGTGAAAGAATCAACCTTCTCCCCGCTGATCTTTGCAATTTCTGGATTCATTAATAAAAATGACCAAGGATTGATTTTTTTGTAATCTCAGTGAGCTTGATGTGAATGGAGTAATGGAATTAAATGAGCAATATGAAACTTTT
Source organism: Maccullochella peelii (assembly GCA_002120245.1). Taxonomy (NCBI): domain Eukaryota; kingdom Metazoa; phylum Chordata; class Actinopteri; order Centrarchiformes; family Percichthyidae; genus Maccullochella; species Maccullochella peelii. The sequence goes on from LKNJ01001474.1 coordinate 60,542, forward strand.
TCATATCAAGGACAATTATTATTATTCAAATGTATGGCATAGCTTAAATTATGGTGATCAGCTTTTTCCTTTCATTTTTTCTTGCACATATTACTGATTATATTCTCAAGCTTTTTGGCAGATATTGAAAGAAACAACCCCTTTGATTAATAAAATACTTTGTCAACATGCAGCAATCTGCACATGATTTACATGATCTGAGGTTTCCTTTATTGCATTCAGATTTCATTTCACTCCTCGTGATCAAGAGGAAGACAGTGATATGTGCCAGTTCTTTGAAAAGGAAAATAAAGTCAAGAGTAGTTGAGAGTACAAAGTATGAGATGATAATATTTTGAGCCTGCTGTTGATTATAGATGCCTTCATTCAGGCAGAGAAGACCTGACGTGAACCACACTGAAGGAAGTCCTAAATTTATCCAGCAGCGAGTGAATTGTTTATTTACTATTAGTGTAGTGGGGATAAATCTTTTAAAGCAGATGAATGATCACTGAATTGATAAATTTGCATCCGACCGACTTCCATTTGATTTGAATAAGCAGGAGGGTGGAGTTGTAAAATGCAGGTGCAGTTGTATAAAAGTCATGTAGCTCAGAAATGAGTCTGTTGCTTCACAAGTGTCGCAAGTGGAGATTCTGCACGTGCGGAGCGGAGAGATATGGGGCTGGGAGCTGTTAAGCTGACTATGCTACTTTCAACAACAGTGTAGTGTTCCTGCAGCTTAACTACTTCCAGTGAGGAGTAGTTTTTAGCTTCACAAGCTAACTGTTTCAAAGTAGCTTCCCCAAGACTGTTGTACACAGAAAAGGTGACGGACATAGCTGTGTAGTAAAAAAAAAAAATAGAGCTTGAGAGAGAAGTTCATACCTTTCTCACCTCCACACACGTTGTTGGTTTCGGAAAGTCACAAAACTTTCGCAGCCCACACAGTTCCGATGTTGGAAAGGTGTGGTGGGGTTTCAGACCCTGTTTGAGCATCCAATAAGCACTTCATAAACAACCAATTGCTTCTTCTTTTTCAATCCAACCTTTAGAGAGCACAAAAATGAGCTAGTCTTAGGAAATCAGCCTGCCATCCAACCTACATGAAGTTAAAAAAAAAGGTGGTTCGGCATTTTGAGTTAAAACTATGAGGGAATGACAACAACAGATATGTTTTCTCTCGTCAAAAAAACTCATGTCGGCACCTCTTAGTCTGATACAAAGACTGTGTACAGCTCTGCAAAAGCTCCATTGTGGAGAGACCTGGTTCATCTGAAGCAATCGCTTCATAACGTATCAGGATGAACTATGATTTGCTGTGAAAGTGGCGCCTGAGTGTTTAATGGCAGGGGAACAAAGACACCGTAGACACCGCTCATAGCTAATCTGATACTGCCAGCAATCCTGTTAACTATGCTATAGATTGCTATCATGCTATAATGATTTCTTTGAGTTTGAATTCCGTGTGTGTGTGTGTGTGGTGTGTGTGTGTGTTTGGGCAATCCAAAAAAAAACTGTGCTTACCTTTCTGAATGCACACAGGAACTGATAACTGCTGCTATTTTTACCAGCATGCTGTTCCCAAAGAGATCATGTTCTGCAAACAGTGTGTGTGTGTGTGTGTGTGTGTGTGTGTGTGTGTGTGTGTGTGCTTAGAGGATCTACAACCACAGTATTAATAGCCTGTCCTGTGTCTCCCTGATAGATGTGACTGAGCTGTGCTGAGGAAGAGGAAGAAAGGACAGGAAGAAGCCTGTTGAAGACGACAACAAACAGTAGCAGACCCTGAACTCCTCATCACCACAACTGTGAAAGAGGATGAAGAAGATTGAAGAGACTGTGTACGAAATAGACATCTGTATTTATCTGAGGAGAAAAATCAGCGTCTTACTAAACAAAACAGAGACTTTTCAACTGTTATGCAGAGTTTACCCCTCTGTCCATCTCACAGGGAATTGTGTTGTGTGTCGTGAAAGTGTCGCTGAAACTGTCACTTGGTGATTGAGAGGAGTTGTGGCAACAGAGGAGGAAAGGGGAACATTATCAAGCATCAGTGGTTTGATTTACAAAAAAAGAAGAAAAAAAGAAATTATATTGTAATGTCAGTCAACCTGAAGTGGGAAAAATGTGTCTGGCATGTGATATTCAAATCCATGACAGATGAAAATGCATGAAGGAGCTTCAGCTGTAGCAAATGACAGCTTTTGGAGGACATCTGGAAAGTTTGTTTATTAACGGTAAGGCAGTGTTTGGACAGACAAGAGAACTGCATGAAAAAACACAGCCTCCTCATTCATTTGAATGGGACCACCACGTCACTCCAGAAGAAAAACGCAGGGTTGTCCAACAAAACAGCTGAACCTGGCTCAAGATAATGTGATGTCATCCAGCAAGATGCAGCACATCTACCTGGCACATTCCTGGTAGATGACTTTGTAATGAGAATGTCATATTTCTACTGTTTACCTCGCGTTAGTCGCGACACAAGATAAAATGATAACTTTCCAAAGTTGTAAAATTCTTTCTTATGGTATTATAATTCACTGTGCAGTGTTTTGGAATCCAAGCCTTCAAACTCATTGACCTGTCTGGTACTTAAAGCAACACACCTCCGCTACCACAGCCCGTGCATTTTTTTTACACAGTGCTGTTTTCGGTCTGAACGCCCAGTAAGGCTGGCGATATTATGTATTTTTGTTATTGTCAACAAATCCCATGAAAAGTCCAAAACCAACACTGAATGGATCCTACTAACAAGTATAACCTTTGTATCCAAAGCCCAATATATCTTCATCTGTGCTATAGACCTCAATTAATGTCCAACAAGACTAAGAGTCTACAGCCATGCTAGCAGCTCTGTGAGGCTGTAGGCCACAGCAGTGCTTTGAGCTAAATGCTAACATCAACATGCTAACATGCTCACAATGACTAACATGCTGATGTTTACCAGGTATAACTTTTAACATGTTTGTCATCTTTTAGCATTTTAGCACGCTAACATAATCTGATTAGCACTAAACATAAGGTACAGCTGGGGCTGATGGGAATGTTATTAGTTTTGCCGGTATTTGGTCATGAAAAAAGTGTTGGATAAATAATTTGACCTGATCATCTAGAGGGTGATACGAATGTCTGTACCAAATTTCATGGAAATACATTATATAGTTGTGGAGACATTTAATTAAAAACAAAAAAGTCAACCTGATAGTCAGAGGATCAGGGTTCATGCTCTTGGGACCACAGATGTCCAAAATGTCATGTCATTCCATCTAATAGTTATTGAGACATTTCAGTCTGGACCAAAGAGGTGGCCAAGTCACCGACCAACATTACCGTTCCAGGAGCCACGCGGCTAGCATGGCTAAAAGCTACTAAAACACATGAGCCACACGGTTGCACTGGCTGCAATGTTCTTTCATTACCATGACCATGGGCACTGTAGTTTTTTTTTTTTTGAGTCAATCCCACATATGCCATGGTGCCATAAATACTTACTTACCACAAAATGTGTATTGATCTGCAGTTGACAATAGTCCCCAACAAATGCAATATTTATTTCTGTAATAACATAAAACTACAGTGCCCAGATGTTTTAGGGAACACTTCTTTAAAAAATTGAACTATATATTCTTGACCCGTTTTTAAAGATTTATATCTTTAGTAGGAACATATGGGCTTGGGTCTGTGTGCCACAGGCAGGGTAGGAGAGTCATAAGGTATTGAGAGATGGACTAAGACAATGTTGGTTTTGGTCTTTTCAAGGGATTTTTTTTTTTTTTACTTGAACAAAAAAAAAAAGAGAATGGTAGCCTTATCTTATGTGCAAAACAAGGTGTTCCTTCAATCCATGAAAACATCAGAATTTTACTTTTAACTTTTTAAAATAAATTGTAAAAAGACTAATCAAAATTTAATATATGGTTGAGAAAAAAAATCTATTTCCCCACATAGATATTGTTGCTGATGTATTTTTTCTGATGTATTTCAACTGTTGACAGATATTTAAATTCCTTTGCATGTCAATACTGCTATTTAATGCTACTGTGCAATGTTATCAATTTCGGCGACATCCCAACAAAACACTTAAAAGCCAAAAGCGCTTTTTGTGTGCGTTTTGTGAGAGGCCTCTATTGTCATCCCAGGCCAGTTGATCATGTTATGGCTTCAATTCTGATACGAGAAAGGATACAAAGAGTGTGAAAGGAGTTGCAGGTTGGAACCAAGCTGTTACATCTCTATTGATTTAACTCCCAGTACAGCAGGAGACAAGCTGCAAACATTGCCTGGCTGACGCATATTTAACCAATCTATCCTCTGAAGAAATCTTGTTCTGGGATTTGGGAGGCTTTGTATGTAGGAGCTTGAAAATGGGAGAAATTTACACAGATCTCACTGTGGGATCTGAAGATGTTCAATAGCCTTTTTTTAGATGTAGCCTGCTGGCTTTGTACTCATGTACACTGCATATAGACACATGAGAAATCAACACTGGCTATTCTAATATGCAGTGGAGTAAAGCCAGATTTCATACCCTGTGATTGAGTCCCAGATGTCATAAATAAACCAATTTACTGGCCACAGATAGAACTGCCTGCCAGCCAACAAGCATGACCAGGTGTGGTTGCTTTCTATGCTCTTTGACTGAGCAGCAGGTTACTTGGAATACGAGAAAAGGAAGCGATAATAATAACGTGCATAATAAGCCAGAGTATGTGTTCCTTGACTTTTCGCCTGCATTGTCACGTAGAACAAAAAACGTACTTTCTGCAACGTCAATTCACTGTCAAACAACTCTTGAGATCTCCAGTTCAGTCAGTAAAATAATCACCTTGAATAAGATAAGTTGCAGCGCATGCCACATAACCACGATGTCGGGACCTTTGTTGCATGTCTCTCCCCTTGTTCCCCATCTGTCTCTTCATTATCAACTAAAAAATAAATAAATAAATAAAAAAAATCTTTAAAAAAAGAATGTTTCCAGGTTACAATCTTCAACATTCTGAAAGAACTCAGCCTGTCAGCACATGCATTTGTTAAAGAAAAACAAAATGTACACATCCAGCCGAAACAGAGCAACAATATCATCCCACTGGAGTTGTTTCTGGATGCCTGATGAATATTAGTCCAATATACTCTCGCTGCATTCGTCCATAGCCAAATAATAAGTCTATAGCTGCTCTTCACCAGAAACTCATTTGCTTCAGCTCTCTACCACTTGTTGGTGAGCAGGTAGCATTCTCTTTGATTGTCAGAGCTTGTTGGCTGGAAATGACTGCCTGCACTTTAACTGTGTATTCAGACAGAACTCAAAGTGAATAGAGGCAGTGTGATTGCATACAATGTCAATAGAAAGACGCGATTAGATGCAAATTCCCTCGAGGTGGCATGAATTGACACACAAGTTGAACATGTTTCAACTTCAGCGAAAAATTCACACAACTCCCGGGGCTTTATGAACATACTGCTTCATAAATATATAGAGGCGAGAGGGAAAAGGGAGAGACTGGAGGGAAGTAACAGAAAGAACTGGAGTTTCTGGTAAGTTGTGAGATCAGTCAGAGGTTGAGTTGAATACAAACACACAGACAAACTCTCACAGTGTGCCGGTGCGTCCGTGAATCACTAGCTTAAAGTTAACATCTTACAATCAGTACATTGACTGTTTGGAGCAAATAAACACAAATGGTCCAGTGGTCAAATTCACGTGAATTACGCAAGGCAAAAAAATCACTTCATTTTCTGTCTGAACACACCTTAATATAGGATGAGTGGTGAGACTCAACCATACTATGTGGAACAGAAACCCAAAACAACGAGCTAAAAGTTGCATAGAGCTGCAGAGTTTGATGTTGATTCTCAGTGAGTTTGGCACTATAAGCACATTGCTATTATACAATTTTCGTAATTCCTTCTAAACGTAGCGTCATCTGTGGTTAAATTAAGACCCACCTCTTGTCAATCCCATCAAGCTTAAAAATATTTACTCTTCAAAATACAGATGAAGAAGGCGGAAAATCACGTTTTATGGCCAGGTTTCTTATAAATTTCACACAAAGCACAGCCTGGTTATTTCAACCTGGATGCATGATTTATAAATCCACCAAATCAAACTTGGGATACATGAATTACAAGGTTAACAACAGACTTCTCCATGCATGTAGCCACTCAGAACATTCATCTTGTTAGTGGTTATACTTGTAGCCGACCATTCTTTAGTACACTGCATAAATTTCCACCTGCTTAATTAGGCTGTATCAAATAAGGGATCACACACACGGCCCAGTCATGAGGGGTTTGTCTGCCCTTGGCTGATGTTATCTTGCATCTAAATTGCATTCTCCCTGTTGGTGAAATAACACCTGGAGCTACAGTGCAAAGCTGATGCTGTTATTCTGTTATTCTCAACTGAAGACAATGAGTGATGCAAATTATGTGCACTCTTATTAAAAAAACTGTTTGACCTCTCTGACTCAGTGTCTCTGTTTCCTAGAATAGATATTAATTTCTGTAATTAATTGGGTTAATCATAATTCTTACTTTACATTGTACCACTGAGGCGTTATCTGAAGAAACCTGCTCAACATGACTAATGATGCGACAGAAAGCTTCCTATGAAGCATCCTTCATTATCACATATCCTGCTGAGATGTGCTGAGCTCTGACTGGAGGGAAGGAAATAAAAATCACAGATTAGCAGAGAAAAACACAATCGCACGTCCTGGAGTGAGAGAGAGTATTAAATACAATGGAAAATGTTAAGATGTGACGAGATGTAAGGATGGAATGAGGCAACCAATGACAAAGCATTTATTCTCAATTATCATACAAAATAATAAGCACATTAGAAATGCAGCTGTTTTTGTTCTTGCTGTGATATTGGTTCTCCTTTCCTTCAGAAGAAACCATTTGCTGAAAGTGTACTCAACTTTAAAGCACAAAGTGCTGAGTGATCTCGCTCTCTTTGCTGAGTGCAGTCTCTTAACTGGCGTCCCAAGGGTCCACTGCTGATCAGCATGTCAGGACTATGCATGCTGTCCAAGCCACTAAAGCAGAAAATAGGACAAAAAACATCTGATGACTGCAATATTTGCCACCTCCATATCCACTGAGTGCTATGTTTTCACTATTAATCTCAAAGTGAAGAAATGCAATTAAAAGTTTAGCATATAGCTCAATGTTATACTTCAATCAGTGATATTGACTGCCAATCCCCAGTGGAGACCAGACAATATTCAGCTACAGTCCTAATGAGCTGCTTTAAATCAGGAACCAGATACACTTCTCCACTTTGCTGCCCCGAATACATGTACCCAGGCCTATAATCTGTTCCCTCACATGTATAACAGTTCACATTCATATGTATGCAGGCACATAAAGGTAAACTTACAGGTACACGCAAGCCAAACAACATATCCCTGGGGCTTTAGTTGTGTCATGATGTCCTTGATCAGGGCTTGTAACCCTGAACTGTTTGCTGGAGATGAGCAACAAGCAAAAATATGATTTGAATATCTATTGCATGAATGAACTACACATAAAGATTGTTTCCACCAACTTGCACAGATTTTCAGGAAGGAGCATAAACCTTATGAGAGAGTAAATACACTATCAACACACTGACGTCATTTGAGTTACAGAGTGCTTTATATGGTTGAGCCAGGAGTAAAACATTTCAGGACTGCAATGAGGCAAATAAAATCAGACAATTAAAAATACAAAATTTAATCAAATAAAACACCCAAGGGGTAGCTGAGGGGTCCTGACTGTAAAAGCTCAGTCACCTTTAGTTTTGAGCCGGCACTTAGGAACAACCAGCGGAGCCCTGCCTGCAGATCTGAGGCTCTGACTCATAGGGGAGCAGCAATTCAGTAATATAACTGGGAGCTGAACCATGAAGTGCTTTAAAGGTAATCAGTAAAATATTAAAATAAATTCCAAAACTAACTGGTAACCAGTGAAAAGAGGCTTAAACAGGATTGACATGACCTTGTCTGTCAGAGACTATGAATGAATTTATTTCCTGCTGGCGCTGCTGCTTGGGTATGGTTGCCTTGGTAACAAGTGCAGACTGATGAAAACAAGGGGATGCTTCTCTATCATGGCCTTGTAAACACAAACACAACATACTGGACTATATGATATAAATGGCCGTCAAACAAAAAAAAAAGGGGGGGGGGGGGACAAATGTTTCAGAATAAATTCTCACTCTTGTGCAGTGACGCTATTTGCCTGCAATATATACATTCGATCATCTGTGCTAAATTGATGTGCAGATGGCCGAGTGGAACCGTTGTTCAAGTTTCATAACATCTGAATTCATAGCAATTAGACAATTAACACCTTTTGTGTCAGTAACAATTTAGATTAGAGTGTCTTACATGCATACACATATACACTCATACACATGCTTGCTTTTTTCGAAACTTGACAGCATTTACACAGTGAAAAAGGCAGATTAAGATTAATTTAACATTACTGTTATATTAGAAGAAATAAGCAATTGGAGTCAAAGGAATTGCCTCTGAAGAAAACAAATCTAGTGGAAAAACAAATATGACTATTTAAAACATCCAATATACTCAGTAATTTAGCCAGTCATTTAGCTACTAAATAGGTATTATTTTAATGTTCAAAACAATTGCTTTTTCAAGTCAAAATGTAGGTTGTGAAAAAGGTCGATTTTCACAGCAGACAACGTTATAGGAGTTCATACTCTTTATCTATAATAGTTTCAAGTCCATGTGTACATTGAGTCATTGGTCACTGAAATCATTCCTCCAGTCCATATTGGCCATAAAGAGATCCCTTTCCTACTGTAACCCACAGTCCTCATTCTGCTAAAAAAATACCTTCTGAAGTTCATAAGCTAATATGAGGCTTCAGCAGTTTGACATCAAAATGCAGTGGCTAACCCACAAAGCTACAATCTTGTTAGTACTATTATCACAGCTCAGCAAAGAATCACTGTCCAGGGAAACAGAAAGAGAAAGGTTGCACAAAAAAGGCTGTAACTTTAGAAGATACCCACTTGATTTGTCTATCTCAGACTACTGAAGCCTCATATTAGCTTCATCTAAACTTAAACATGTATTTTTGATAGACTTGAAAAAATTTTGAACCTGAATTTAAAGGGGAACTGCACCCATTTTTCACATCAAAGTCTGTTTACAGGTGTTGGGGAGTACTAGGCCTATTGCATATGTGAAAGAACTTCAAGTTTTTTGTGGCTCCAGAGGGAGCAGCGTGAAATCCTTTCCTCAAGTGATGTCACTTGAGTCAGCTAGTGTGGGTTGGGACTGCAGACTACAAGTTAGAAAATGAAAAAAAATCTGGGGGTGTGGAGTTAGAGAGAAGTGAGCTTGCCAGACCTCTGTAGCCCGCTCCTCATCTCAGCTTGAGGCTAGCAGCTGGAGGCCACTACCACACACCCGAATCTCCGACTGAATTGTCAGTGGTCAAGTTGCATTGTGGGTAAGATGAGGATAAACTGGGAAGTGAATGAATGACAGGCTGCCACTGTGCCCTTGACCCAAACTGCTCGAAGGGCCATCACCATGGTTATAAGTGAAAGTGGTGGTGTGTATTTTCTTCAGAGATGCAACTGTAACCAAGACATTGTCTTGTGTAACAGCATAAAGCAAAGTCAAAATAGTTTATTCCTTAATATTTTGTGTGCACTTGTCAAAAGTGAAAACAAGTCACTAAACTCAGCAAAAGTTTCTGATGACTCAGTCTTAGATGTTCTGGATTCATAGACACTGTTGAGGTTTCATACAGAACTGAAGAAGTGGCAGACAGTTGTGTCTGTATTGCTCTGCAGTCTAGTTCCTGGCTACACACACAAACTGACTGAGTTACTCCCCAGAGCTGCTCCTTTTCCAAACGCTTCACTTACACACACGGCAGCAGCAGTCAGTGCAGGACCAATTTTCAAACCCTTAAGACAATTATAAAGTATAATTATTATTTGTATTGAGACATATCTACAATATGTTTGAGCTCAGTTTAATGAGTGGTGAAGTGGTTACAGTTCATTGGCATTTGTTAACAAGAGGTTGTAACATAGAACGCCAGGCATATAAAAACACAGTCTCAACGGGACCCAGCACAGTTTGTTATTATGTGTTATGTGTAAAATGCACACTTAACACATACCAAACTGACATTTGAAACTGACAAATCATGGCAGGTCATCAGTGTCAGTCATAAGTGGTCAAGCACTTAGCAGCTACTTGAGCTAAAAGAGTTCATGTAGCTGTTTGAGCTGATACTGTAAATATTTCTGTGACACTTAGTGGCAATAAATAAATCTTATTTATTTATTTAATATTACAACACTGTAGTGTCTCTCTGTGTTGGATTGTATACAGATATGAACCCTGCTTCAGGACCTCTGCTTTGGGGCCCAGAAATCCTTGGGACAGCCATGCTTCTCTGACCTGTAAATCAGAACACCCTCACACCTTCAGTCCATCCAACAGGTCAGCTGGATAATTTGTTGCTACAAAGCAGCACCAGTGAAATGTGCCTTCCTCGCCACTGTAAACTGCCGCCATGATGGGTCAGTGAGTGTTTTCAAAGTGAAACACAGAGAAAAAAGATTTATGGGAGGAAAAGCAGCCATGGTCCTGTCATCTGTTGTATTTTATCACAGAGATTTACCGATCTCTGTTTAAGGAATTATGCACATATCTGAATGAACTGATTATCTCATCAACTTCACATTGGAATAAATATAAAATAAAATATTAGTTCCTCTGGTAAAGTTTAGTTGTCATGTGAAACCACCTAAATTAAATTTCTGGTCTTTAGAATTAAGTGCTGTCTCTCCTTTACCATCTTTGCTTCTTTCTTTTTTGCACTCTTCCAAAACCTGACATGGATCCACTTCATCTGACAGTAATGACTCCCTTTCTTCTTATTACAACTTCACCAAGTATTTGTCACACTTTGCCAACTCCCCATTCCTCCTTTCCACAAACTTAAACTAATCGTAACACTCTGGCTGCAGGGACTTAGGCTTACCATTAGGTATAAGACATTCCAATTAAATTAGATCTTACCGATTTTCAGAGCAATTTCCCGATAAGAGACCCCTGAGTCCCTTTTTCTCTGGGGAACCAGGTAAGCATTTAGTGAACATTAGAAAAAAACAGAACCATGGCTAGACAAAAGCCAGAGCATGATGTGTACTAGACCTGCAGGTGATAGATGATTGCTGTGCAGTGACCAACTGTGAATGTTTTAGCGCTTGTGTGGTTCAGGATTCCTTGGGGAGCATCTGAGTTTGAATGTTTTCTTTCTGCAACAGCAGGAAATCTAATCGCTCGCTGTTCTACTCGCCAAAGGAACAAAACTGACAGCTTAAATCACACATTCAGCCACGCAAAGATTTAGAGCATCTGATACTCTTCAGATACACTTTAGATGCATTTTTTTTTAATGTGTAACCATATGCTAGACCTCCACCTACAAATGCTCCGAGGCTTTTCATACCTGACATTCGCTGGACAGCTCTGTGGGTTTGATGAATTTGCTAGCAGCACAGATCATACCACAGCAGCAGCACATTTACTCTGGCTGGTCCAAAGCTAAATGACACCTGGGAATTTATATCCGTAATGACGCTGCAGTGGCTGATCTTCATGAAAGGTCCACCCTTGAACCCACTGAGTTCCCTCAGGGATTTAATCACGCCACTTACCTGACAGGACCCATCGAAGCCATTTTAGTCAGTGTGCTCAAACTGGGCCTCTCAGTTTCTTCTGCAAATTCTAGGATCACTCATTTAGTTGGAACATTGTATTCTGTTTACACCAAATGAATGATCAATCCACCACCCACTCAATATGAGAATAACAAACTCTCACTTATCCTGTGAAACCTCTCAACATCTACCGGAGTGTCAATTTTAAGTGAACAACAAAAGTCAACAACTTTTGGATGGATTACCAAACACTTAACTTGTCATCTGTCTCCATCATCAGGGCAAAAATGTAATAGTCCACTACTAGTTGGTTTATAACTAAATACCCACAGAAAAATAATAACATTCCCATCATCCTCAGCTGTGCTTTGTTTTTAGTGCTAATTAAATGAATCTAGCATTTATCTACAAGTCGCCTAGCTATACTCACAGAACGGCTCTTTGAGGCTAGGGAAAAGAGGCTAGGTCTAGTCATGTCTGTGGACTCTTAGGTTTGTTTTCACAAGTGCTGTTCTGTCTGGTCTATCTAGGTTGCTGCTGCTTTATGTTAACTCCACAGTTTATAATCTGCTGTATATTCCCATGATGTTAGATTTTGTTGTTAATCCTGAAATGCCATAATTAACACAATGCAAGATACTGATTTTTAACACAGGGGTGTTTTATATTTCCAGAGAGTGAAGAAGGGATGAGGAGAGACAACACTGAAGCGAGGAGAAATGCAGGATGCAATGAGAAACATGGAGAAAGTAAAAAAGGTGCAAGTGATTCAAGATTTCAAGAAACTGATTCAGAAGCAGCCCAGGAATCAGGTGATGGAGAGACATTTAAAAATCCTGAGGTTTTTGGTTGTTAAGGTCCTAAGGTTATTTAAACCCTAATCTAAATCCAACTAAATTCAAAACACAAGATTGGAACCTGCTATAAAATTATTTTCATGCAGGGACTATTGCTACACAACAACAAATTTAAATGATTTTGTTTGTTTTCTGATGCTGTTAAAGAGTTGTTAAAAGTGAAAAGTGTATGGTCCTGTGTTCACATTTACCTGCATCCAGGTAAATGTGAACGTAAGTATGCATGTGTCTCAGTCTCCAAAGAGATGAACAGCTGTGATTCTCCAATATAATTTTAATGCTAACTGATCACTGACAAACACATTGCGATCCTGAGGCAGGACTCCTAATGAGAGCTTCCCTGCCTGTCACCCACAGAATTAACTAGAACAATAGTCACATGTGGGCCAGCCTCCTGACCCACAGGTAGCCATTAGACAGGTCATTTCTGAGGATGTGGCTCTGTATAAATTACAAACTGTGCAGATAATAAGATGGATGCTAATCCACAGAGAATGGGATGGGAAGTCACGGCAAGTTTGATTAGCATATAATCCTGCCTGTTGGTAAGCAAAGAAATGAGCTGCTTAATAGCTTTTGGTTGGTATTAGGTGGGTAACAAACTTTGTATATATAGCCCTATATTCATTGATTGCATCATTCCAAGCATTTAAGTTTTACGGGAATGCTACACTGCTTTAATTGTGTGATGATGTTGTTGATGCTGTACCAATCTTGAGTTTTATAGAAGCAAAACTCTTTCATTGACACCAATACTGGCTGAGGTTAAAGCTCTGATTTGTGTCATCATTTCTGACCAGCTACACACCCTGCTATTCTATCACACTTAAATTTGTGTCAGTGCAAGAGTGCTTTTGGCTTGTCGAAAAAATGTATTAGCATAATAGTGCTACAAAACAAGGAGCACACAATTTCAACATTTGTGTCACCTAAAATTGGCTCATTGCAAAAAAAATAACACACCCCCATTGTCTTTGAAGAATGTTTTTAGCCCCTTTGTAACACACTGGTATTGTGTGGCATCTGGGACAAAAACTGACAAATGGTGACTGGGCCGTTGCTTCCTTGAAACTGACAAAAAAGTGTTTGTACTCACTGGAATTAGACAAATTGTGACTGGGATTCTGTTGGAAAAGTTATTAATGTTCGCACCCAAGGGTTTGGCCACCCCTATGTTTTTGTCCCGGAGAGCTGTGGGTCAGTGAATGAGCTTCAGAAGAGCAGACTAGTTGAATGCTATAAATCTTTCCAACTAAAGGCCTTTACACACCGGGGACGTAACGAATAAACGACACGAAAATGCAAAATACTCGCCTGTGAATATTTACTACATCCAAAAGTAAACTACATAATCTACTCACTATCCTGCATCCGGCAGTGCTGCTCCACACGTTGTCCTTGAGTTCATTTTCTTTATCATTTTTGTGTCCTTTGTCATATAATACAGAGTGATGAGAATCACAAACATTCAACAGGTCCGGAGTTGTGATGTGACGTCTGTTCCGCACAGCATGTTTGGTTGATGCCTTTATTCGGCGTGCGAAAGCTCAGGAAAATAGAACTTGTTCCGGAAAAAAAATTACGCAGCTTTTTTGCCGCGTAATATTTGCTTTCTGTGTGAAAGTACTCATGACAAAAAATAACAGTTCGAAAAAATATATTGACGTGCGAATTAATTGCACGAAAAAAACGCCTTTGGTGCATGCTAACATGTGCACAGTGACAATGTTAACATGCTGATCTTTAGCACCACCTAAGTTTAGTGTGTCAGCATGCTAAAATTCGCTGACTACAACACAAAGTAGGCTACGGCTGAGCCTGAATGTTCTTAAACTTAAACTAAACTTAAACTAAACTTATTACAATTCATCCTGGGGGGAACAGGAATGTCTGTACCAATCATTCAATCAATCATTCTACTAGTTGTTGAGATATGGACCAAAGTGGTGTACACTGCTATCGCTAGAGCTACACCACTAGCACGGCTAAAAGCAGTGAAGTTCCCACCAGGTTAGCTAGCAGTGTTTTGATCAATAGTTTTAGTTTCCATTCAGAAGTGAATGGTTGCTGTGGAAGTAGGAACTGTGTCATAATGTCTAAGCTGTTTTGTTCCATTCAGGGGGTCAAATAAACTTCAGAAAACATGGGTCAGGAATACTGCAAGCCGTCATCCACACTTCATTACCAAAAATACAATACTCTGAGACTTCTGCTAGCAATTCTTTACAAGTTCATGTGAAAATATTTGTAAATCGTGGGTACACAGCTTGAGGTTCCCATATTCATGTCTGGTACTTTTATATTTTGATTTGTTTTTCGATTTGTAAGAGGAGATGAAAAATAATGTAATCCAATCTCATATAGCCTAATATGACAGTCTGGCACACATTGCCTTACAGTTTTTTTCTGTTGTTTGGTTGTTCATAAGTTGCTTGTCAAAGTCTTGTCAAAGCTTTTCTCTTTCAAGAAGCTGGTGAAATCAAGGAGAAAATCAATACAAGATATATTAGGTCTAACTGCAAATGCTATATCCCATCTATCTTTCCTATTGTATGTGCTGCTGAAATATGATATGGTGTTTCACCTTACCTAACTTCACCTCACACATTCAAATCTAAAAAATGAAAACTCAAAAGCTCTGAGCTGTGTGCAGGCCCTGCCTCCACCTCTCCATCCCTTCTGTCTCGTCCTTGGAGCTAAAGGGAAAGGAAGGCAGTTGTCAGGTGTAAACTCACAGGGAGGACATGGCTACATCTTCCTGTTTCATGTTTGTCTTTGTCTCCCTTATGAACTGCGGTCTTTTGAATTGCAAGCAGAAGGCACTGTCCGATGGGGTACAGCATCTCATTAATAACACAGCAGGACTCTACTTTTTCCTTTTGGTTCACCACCTTATATAACACTTACAGCTGGTCAGAGGCTTGGTGGTGTTACTTTCTTTGGATCTCCTGTCTTTGGCAGATTCTTATGGAGGATGGCATCAGATGAGAGTACTTTTATTAATCTTTAGTTGTTGGTGAAGGAAGGCAGGCTTGCTTTGAAATCTTTCCATGGTCTGTACTCATGCTTGAATAGTTCTGTTTATTATCAGTAATTTCACTGAACAGACACATTCACACGTAACCCATACAAGGTGTTGTAATTAAATAACCAAAGCTGGTACCATAACACCTCTGACTGGTGTCAGACAATCCTCACATTCTCCATTTGCCTTTGTCTGATATATTTGACTCAAAAACAAAACAGAATAAACACCTTGGTGCTGAAACAAATTCCCTTAAAAGGGCAACCTCATGTTTGTTTTGAGAGGGTTTGTTCTGGCTTAACTGGAGCTGTCAGGGGCAATTTCATGGAGCATAGCATTGGGTCTTCATAACCTCAACACAGATCTCTGCTCGAGCAACAGTTCCAGGTTTAATATGTGTAATTACTACTCACCTCTACATGGTTTATTAACATCATCCCTGTTTTTAATGAGTTGTAATAAAAAATATTAAGCATGAAAATAAACAATTAATCACTGGGCCCACACATAGTGGTTTTTGAATAATAACAGACCATATAAATAAATGGTCCAATAAACACAGATTAGAGGGAATGTATCAGTGTGAAAATACTGTTTTCACTTTGAATGCTTGAAATCACCTGGAATGACAACATTTCAATAAACACACATATTATTTTGTGGGGCCTCTGAATCTATTCATCAGGGTCTGACAGTTTTTAAACTTGTGTTTGGTGGCATGTGGGAGGATGCCTGTGTGTCAATATGTCTAATACCCAAGTGGAACTGAATGGATCCGAGCGTATAACTCAGAATCAGTGTGTTTATGCACCCTATTCCTAGTTCCATGATACCTTCGTGATACCAATGTCAAATAAAAAAAAAACATTTCCTACTCTGTGACATAAAAATGTATACATGTATTTCTTTCAGTGGATTTTGTCCAGGGGTATAACAGGGAGATGAGTGAATAGATGGAGGCAGAGATGACAGAAATGGAAGAAAAGTTGAGGACTGCTGCAAAGTTCATAGTCCTGAAGGAGAGGGAGTGTTGGAATACCGACAGACAGACCATGCAGAAGAAGCTGTCTGTCATTGAAGACGAAAATAGAAAGTTAAAGGCCGCCCTCCAGAAGGCAAGAGAGGAGAGTGGACGGAGAGAAGAAGAGATCAGCTGTCTTTACGGCGATCTTTCTGCTCTGGAGGAAAAATATGATCATAACCATAGTTCCCTGGTGGAAGGAGCCCAATAAAGAGTGCAAGAAGGTAGAGGAGGAAATGAAAAAGAGACCCACGCTCAGAGAGAGGAAATTGAGAGGATGAGAGCCTCTGTTGATGAGTGGGAAGAGTCCAGTGGGATGAAGAGCATGGAAGAGAGGTGGCAGAAAAAGGTCGGCCAGCTTGAAGAGCTCCTCACTGAAAAGGATAAGCTGATCAACAGGGCCAATGACAAAAGACGAGGTTGCAGTAACGCTCACGCTGACACCTGAAACGGGGCAAACTGACATGACACGCACTCGAGGAAAAACTCAGAAAGCAGCTGGCTGAAAAAGAAGAGAGCTTCCAGAAAGAGCTCACAGAGAGAGAAGAGAGCTTCAGGAAGGAGCTCTCAGACAGAGTGATTAAGTCCTGAAAGGAGCTGTCTAACCTCTGTGAGAGTTGGGAGAGGAGAGCACAGCAGTGGGGAAAAGAAGAGAGAGAGATGGAGGAGATGCTGCTGGTCAAAGAGAATATATGGAACTACGAGGGGGCAGAGAGGAAAGAGGAGATCGGACGCCTCACAGAGGCAAACATCCAGCTTCTGGTTCGCTGCCTCCTCATCAGAGGAGTTCAGATGTCTGGGAGTGAAATAAAAAATGCTGTCTTTCTCTTTTCAGGAGCTCACAATGGAAAAGGTGCAGAAGAAGAGCTTTTGGAGCTGGAGTCTGCGTCCATAAAACAACAGCGATACCTGTTTGTCTGCTGCTTGCCCTGCTCAGGACGGACAACTCTCCCCCCAGCCTTTACCCTAACCCCATCTCCCCTTCCTACCCCTCCCTCCCTAAAATCCTTCTACCTCCATGTATTTCTGGTACAGTTCATTCAATTTCAAATAGGCTCATAATATGTATCTGCCTCCTTGTGTCTTTCTGAATAGACAGACAGTTTTACGGTAACATAATTTACTGTTATGATGTTTAACAGTAAAACAGCTCTAAGTGTAATTCCAGTATAATTGCTCTACAATACTGTAACAGCGTTTTATAGTATCATACTGAATAAAACAGATAAGGTATTCTCAATGGCATAAAGAACAATGTCACAAAACTCATTTAAGACAGTGGCTTAAAGAAATAACAATACAGGACACTATACAGAAACAAACCCACAGAAAACACTACAGGACACAACACATTTTGTACAACACACACTGAACAGCATGAGCACATGTGCATAATATAAGTGCCAGCCATAAACTAGCAAAAGGCTGACTTGTTAAAAAGCAGAACGGTATTTATGGATAATTTAATTTCAATATGAACTGTGCTTCATTCAAAATAGGCATCTGCATGCATCCTGAAAGTGAGTAGCATAAAAACCTTTACTGTTCTCTCTTTAAAGAGCAACTTTACTAAATTTACGCTTAACCTTTCTGGAAAATGACCATTTGAAAAGTTAATGCAGAATTTTATATGTTTTAAAAGACATAAGGGCAAAAATTCAGAGGGAAAACTGGAACCTTTTCCTCCAAATTTAACTGTATAACCATTTAAATGGTCACTTTCTTGGCACAAGTGTCTCCTCTGACAGTTACTTCCTGTAGACTGCAGCAAATTAACAATATCAAGACCTACATACTGTAGTTCCATCTTGGAAACAGCACAACCAATTTTCACTTTGCCACCAGAAATAAGTCATGTTGATTTTTAGCACGCTTGCCTCCATCTGTGCAATGAGCCAGTTTTTTTTTCAGTTGAAGTCAAAGTTCATCATGGATAATAATTAGTAGTATTGATTCCATCGTTTAGATTTTGTTGGCTGACCTTACTAAAACAGTGGATATGTGTCAACTGTGCATCTAAAAGATAAAGGACTACTTTATTTAGGACATTCCAGTTTGTCATTGCTGCCTCATGTTTTCTTAAAAAGTCAATTATTATAACAGAAATTTCCCTTACACTGCCTCATGTTTTTCTAATTGGCTGTAAGTTTAATTTCCATTCAATCACATGTGAAGCAATCAGTAAACTACATTGTGACATTGTGAGACATTCTCATGACAATGCAATCATTATACCATCAATTTACCAACAAAAAAAAAGACTTATCACATAGCCCCAAATCCACACTACTGATTCCAAGCAGGTTTTTAGTAAGTAGTCTGTTTACACTGGACAAGTGAGGAAATGAAGGAGATTCAAATCTTTGTTTTTGTTGTTTAATCGTTTAATTTTCAGTGATATTGCAGTTTGATTCACATCCAACTAAAGTGTATTGCATCATTTTAGTAGAAAATGATACTTTGAGTGATATTTAATGATGATATAATGAGTGATATTTTTGTAAACTAACTGCTAAAACAGTAAACTATGACGATTAGCACAGCTTAAGAGTCTGCAGCCATGGTAGAGGCTTTGTGAAGCTCTATACAGCAGTGCTTTGAGCTAAATGCATACAATGACAAGGCTAATATGCTGGTGTTTAGCAAGTATATTTACCATATCCAACATCTTAGTTAAGCATGTTAGCATGCTAACATTTTCTAATTAGCGCTAAATACAAAGTACAGCTGTGATTTTAGTGTTTATAGTTTTTAGCCATTCTAGCCGCGTAGCTCTAGGGATGGCAATGTCGGTCTCTCGGTCAGTCCACCACTTTGGTCTACACTGAAATATCTCAACAACTATTTATTTGGTGCTAACTTAAAACTAATTTGGTGCCCAGAGGATGAATTGAAATAACTGACGATCCCCTGACTTTTCATTTAGCGCCATCATTAGGTGAAAATTGTTATTGTCCAATACTTCAGCTTATGTTTGCAAATCTAATGACATTCCCATCATCTGCTCAGTGCTAATTAGCAAATGCTAATGCTAAACTAGCAGATATTTAAAAAAAGATGCCAATCTCAAAAATATATATTAATAATCACAGATGTTTGTCATGTGGGAGGTAAAATAAAATGATGAAAAGCCATCCATCCATACATCACATTATCTATGCTAATATCAACTCTACAGAAACAGAAGAGCAATTCTGTGTAATGACAGCTAATCCAGCTGTTCAGCCATCATTAGTAACTGATTAACTGCTTCAGATTACAAAGATTACTAAAGCGGAATGGTTGGCTCACTTGAATAAATACTTTCCTAGTTTCCTTGATTACGTTTTCCTCAGACTCAAGGAAAATATGTGGGTAAGGGAACTGGGATGTACCCTGTTTGGGTTTCTCTCCATAGGTGAGTCAAACCCATGACAGAATGAAATCCTGATTCATGTTTTAAAATCTTGTGAGGGCACTTGATTTTTCTGTCTCAGTCTTTACACGGTCCCACGCTCAATTTAACTCACACTCAACGTCGCTTGACCCCTATTTTTGACTTGGTCTTTGACTCGACTGTGCTCGGTGTTGGACTTGTCTTGGACCTTGTGACAACATTCAGTTAAAGTGTGTCCTGAAAGCTTGAATTGCTGTCTCTCTTTGACTCAACACAAAGGCAATGTCTTTACTGCAAACTGCAATCAATTGAAGATGAAGGCCAGAAAACGTATATAGCCTCATACACACTAAGTGCCACTCACCAAGCACCCACACAGATACCAAACTGAGCTGGGATCTTCAAGCAATCACACTTCAAAAATTGAAAGCTATTAGAGACATTGTCCATTTTTTTCATGTACACCTCTGAGTCACTCTTTCACATTTCCTCTGTCTAAGGACTTGACTTGAGTTGAGATGTGTGTTGGACATTATCAGCAGAGTGATCATATTATATAAACAGACTTGAGAAATATCGTATTTCATGCCAAACTACTGTTCAACACAATTATTCGACGGAAAAGATTAGTCAGCCTGGCTTATGGCCATATCCACATGAATGAATGAATGAATGAATGAATTTTTGGGCTAAAAGTTTTCAGTGCACTAAAATTTTGAGATCTAAGCATGATAAATGTGATATGACCCCCCCCCGCGACCCTCTGAGGATAAGCGGTATAGATAATGGATGGATGGATGGATGGATGGATGGATGACCTCAGATTTTACAGAAAAGCTCTTTCATGTGCAAGCCCCCCCCCAAAACATATGATAGTGCAATCTGTGCTAAATGTGACCCAACTTACTCACATGGCTCTTTAAAGCCCTTACAACAACCACCAACTGATCTCAGACCAAGATCTTGAGAGCTCAAATATGAAAGGAGAAACCAGGCGACAGATGGGGACAGTCAAAGCCTGCTGCTTGTTCCCTGACTCTGTGGACAGTGTTTGGAGGGTTTGGACTGAGTGATGTGGCTTATTTGAACAACAAAGAAATCCCATGTTCTCTTCCCTCACTCGCCATCCTCCTTATCTCTGTTCAATTCCCAGAGTTCTGTTTTTTTAGTAATTGCGGCAGGTCTATGCACTCGGCCGCTCTCCTGCTGAGCAGGTAATATGAGTGTGACAACCTTGTCTGTGACTTAACTGTCAAACTGAACCACTAATAACGTTCCCTGATGGAGGGTTGGTGGTATATAATGTGGGCTCAAAATGGTTTCATGGAGATATAGAGGGAGAGAAAACTAAGAAATGCAATCAACTCAGCTTCTAGTCAAATGGAAGTAAACGGTCCTCTGATTGTCAGAAGTCTGTTAGCAGGAGGGAGATGAGAACAGGAGAGAAAGAATCATCTGACACTGTTCAATCATGCAAATTGCATATTGTTTCCAGGAAGTAGAACAAATACTTTCATATGTAGTTACAGCTATTTATTAAATTTGTGTCAATGCAGCAGACTGGCCTGGAAGCTATAGAGACCCATAATCCCAAAAGTTGTTTGTTTACCCATAAAAGAACATTCAGCATCTATTTTATTAGCTATACAGACTGGAAACGCTTGTTTAGGGATTTTTCTCTGTGCTAACTCAACAGCATCATACAGTCCCTATTGAGTTTTTGCCTACACAATGATGGCTGCTTAATAACTCTGAGGCACTGATTCTTGTTGTTTCACCCTTACAAAGCTCATTAGACAGGTTTCCATCCAAATGTCCAATAAATTGGAGAAAGAAAATGCTAATTAATGTGTGTTTCCATCTACTACTGTGAATATTAGGAGTTGAGCGCATCGAGATAAACAGCCGGTGGTGCTTATTCTTCAGTCGGGGGCATTAAACCATTGTAGAGGAAGATGTTGCAACAAGGTGAGGTAATTAAAAGAGCGCCAGTCAAACCTCAAACGATGGAAAACCATGTAGAAAACATGATGGAAATATGGCATTTCTGTTTGTTTCATGTATTAATTTGAGGAAAGTTACAGTCTCCTCATCGCTCCACACAGATCTGATGTTTTTGGTTGCCGTTATTTTTAGTCTCTCAGTGGAGCAGCAGCTTCAGTGGACGTTTAAGTCACATGCTTCATGTACGTATGCTCTTTGTTGCATTTAATCCGCTGCTGTAGCCCATCCACTTCAAGGTTCAATGGTTTGTGTGTAGAGAGAGATGGACGTCTGTATGTGGCATGCAGATTGTAGTGCATGAAAATCCCAGGAGGGCAGCTGTGTCTGAGATGCGGGAAGTGCATGTTTGACATCACAAAAGGTACCACATTCAAAGTCTCATTATGCATCTTGAATTTTCTACTGTTTCCTCAAACATTAAATTAAACTTTTGTTTGAATCTTCATGCTTTACAATGACTCACTCTTTGCAAGTGTTTGCTTGTTGTGTTACCAATGAGATAAACCTAACAAGACACTGAACCCTGAGCTGTTATCTCATGGTCCAGTGGTAAGGAAGATCAGTGTAAAGGTAATAACAGGGGGCCCAATTAGAATGTCAGATGTTGCTCTAACACTATTTCTTCCTCAGGTATTTATCCAACTTAGAGCTTCCTGTCACTCATCAGTCCTTCATTCAGTGGATGGCTTCAGGGGACGACTTCTGTTGTCTTAAGTGAAATGACTGGCCACAGCATGCTGCTGTGATCTGTTTGCTTATATATTCTTCAGCTACCAGCTCTCATCATTTCCCTGTGTCTCAGCATACCCAAAATATCGTAGTGTTGATCCTTCACAATGCTTTTAAACCCTATTAGTCCTCAGAGCATCCACTTATCCATGACATTACGGTGCACGGCTCAGATTTCCACTTCAGTCAGTCGTCATGGTTGTGTGACTGCATGAACTGTTTTTTAACCTCACAGCTGGACACAGACCTCTGTGGATCACAGCAGTGTCTGCTAAAAATACCCCTGCTATTTCCATTGACACCCCCAAAATCTTTTCTCCCGTCTCCACTCCTCTGATCTAAATAATAGCATATTCAAACGTGAACTTCCAATAACTCATACAATTAGATATTCAGTAAGCTAATTATTGTGGAAATAATGTAATCTTCCTAACTTAGTGGCTCTTCGTCTACCATCACAGGTCATGAATTTGGTTTATGTGCACATAGATAAATACAGAGGCTCAGTTTTGAAATGTAAAGACAAAAACAGATGAAAAACTACACATTCATGCAGGTCACAAAAAATATAAGGGTGCTTAAAATAAATACAACTACTGGCAGATTCCCCAGCACATCAATATCATAGCAAGGTCGCACATGAAGTGTCATATTTCAGTGGATAGCAAGCAGCCTGTTTTTACTGACCAGACCAAAGAGCAGGCAGGTCAAGAAAAGTGAGTGTCATGCTGACTGACTGAATAAATGAGCCACCATTATTAAAATACACATGTGTGTGATGCGGTACACAGAAGGCTCAAGGACTGGAATTTGTGAAGTTTAGAGATCCGCTCCAGACATGATTTAATACATATAAAAATACTCATTCTGCAGTCTGAATAATAAAAAAATTGTGTATGACATGTTCTAACCAGTCGTCAATATTAAATGACAAAATAAGTTGTTTGTCTATGCCCTTTGAAACGACACATAGACGTGTCATCAAATGCTCTTTAATGGTGGTGAGAAAAGTGATTACTATATAGTGTTCTTCAAATAGTTTCCTGGATAAAGAGTTGTCCTCATATTAAAGACCACATTCCCATCCCTTTTAACTCAATTTTGGATTCCAACTGAGAAAAATATCTAGGCTTTAACTGCTTGATGTAACTTTCAGTGGGTTTATCCGTTTGTTTTTCTTTTTTTGCTGGAATGGACGGAGAGTTGACAACTGAGAAGCTAAACTCAACCATACACATATGGGCCAAAACCAAAACAACTGGCTGAAAGCAGCTAAAAAGCTTCGAAGAACTGCAGCATTTATTGTTTAATTCTGTCATCACCACTTTCACATTACATGTAGTCATCTGAGTCAATGTTAACATAAAAAAAAATAATTCTATCTGGTATGTGAAGTCACCATATTAAAGCTTCTATCGTTTTTATGTAGCAGCTAGCTTGCCTTGCCTTTCAGTCATGCAGTTAGCTGTCTCACTTGGCCTTAAAAAGTAGGGTTGATGGGCTGCCTGAATTGACAAAGACATTGATTTGATAATGGCATGCACTATATGATATCAGGTACATGTAGGCTACTTCACGGTGGAAAAAAGTAGCATAACTTGGAATGAACTGCAAATAATATACCATGTGTCAATGTGTAAAGAGCACACCAACTTATATTTCAAGCAACTTTTCATGCCACACCACCTGTTTTTGGGGAAGCACTCTGTTCCTGTACATCACATTAACTTTCAATAAGGAGGAAGTATCTATGTGGCGATTTATATATACCTTTATATACAGGATGTTGTGAGAATAAATTGGAATTGCTGACACTGAAACAAGCAGCACAGTTTTTGATCCTGCATT
Organism: Maccullochella peelii; assembly: GCA_002120245.1. Classification (NCBI taxonomy): domain Eukaryota; kingdom Metazoa; phylum Chordata; class Actinopteri; order Centrarchiformes; family Percichthyidae; genus Maccullochella; species Maccullochella peelii. The sequence goes on from LKNJ01001474.1 coordinate 85,091, forward strand.
TACTGCAGGGTTGCCAACTCTCACACTCCTGGCGCATGACACACACTTTCACGTTCAGTCTCATGCTCTCATGCTGCCCAAACAGTTCTCACGCCAAAACACTGCAACAGCAACAGAGATGAACAGGTGAACGTACTGTAACCCCCATTCTATGAATATGAGCTCTAAAATGACTCTCTGGTTGGTCCGCGATATGTGCACTATGCTTATTGCCGTGTTGATTGGACAGCTGCTCTGACAGAAAACCCTGCGCTGAGCCCAGAAGGCGTTCAAGCAAGTCAGTGAGTGTGTGTTCATATTTGGCTGAGTTAGTGAAAGAGTGTGTGATCATATATATATTTGGCTAAGTGAGTATGTGTGTGTGTGTGTGTGTGTGTGTGTGTGTGTGTTCATGTATTGGCTATGTGTCTGGAGTAGGATAGGTACTTGTTTTCTTTTGTTTCTTTTTGTTTATTTCTGGTTCTTGCTACTTGAGAACATTCAATAAAAAGGTGTAGTTTTGATATTCATTAGTGAATGAACCTGTGTGCCCTTTATTGGGTTAGTGTTTGTCTAATATGTGAAATTGTGAGTATTTCCCAGGGTGGAAGTCCCAAGGTGGCGTAGTGAGGCTATATCCTTAAATCTTAGAATATAAGGTCCCGCTCCCGCCACATGTGTAAGGTGCACACTCTTTTAAAACCTAATGGTGAATTGAGTCCAAATATGTGCACATAAAGTGCACGTATGCGTGATTAAACCCATGGGCCTTGGCATCAAAATCTCACTCCAGCCAGGTACCCAAAGATTTACTGGTGGGAATAAATTCTTATCACTAACCTATCTAATACAGTGATTTGTCATATTTCATGGTGAGAACTGTGAAACTCTGTCAATGATCAGCAAAATCCAAAGTAAATCTAGCATGCCATGAAGCCAGCTTTGTCAGAATAGACAGGGATTGAGGTTCTTGCTGCTTCCTCAGTTCCCACGCTAGCTTGCTCTCTTGTCAATATAATGGACTGAGCTGACTCAATTACAGGGAGGGAAGCGGGCACAGGAAAAGAGACGTCAGAAGAAGAGTGAACTTTTTACACAATACTTGCAGTTAGTATTAGTTAGATGAGAATATCAATACCATGCTCATATCTGTACACTAAATATAAGGCTACAGCCAGGCGATGGTTAGCTTAGATTAGCATGAAGATTTGAAGCAGCTAGGGGCAAATAGCTACCCTGGCTTTGTCCAAAGGTTAAAAAGCTTAGTTGTGCTGGTAGGCAGATTTTGTTTACCTTTGGACAAAGCCAGGCAAGCTAATGCTTCCCCCTGCTTCAAGTCTTTATGCTAAGCCAAGCTAACCATCTCCTGCTGTAGCTTTGTATTTAAGCCTGATCCTAGTTAGGTTACATCACACAAGAATACATCACTGTTTATCAGCTAGTGTGTCATGGAATAACTGTATTTGGTTAACTAACCCCAACCTCTATGCTGTATGCTTTCACTAAACCATAATTCACGTCTCTCAACACGACAGCTTTAAAGGAAGTTGAGATGACATGGAGGCTTAATGTGGAAAGTCAAACTCCATGACATCCAAACATTACGCGGAGCACTCAAGGGCAAAACCTGCATTAATTCGAAACACTTGGGTTTCAAGGTTTAACAAGTACAGCAGCAATAAAGCCAACGTGTGCGAAGGTCAGATGCGAGCTGGGAGGTGAAATGGAGTGGATAACAGGAAAGGAGAAAGGGAAAAGGACAGAGGTAGAGTGTAACGGTGTCAATCTGAACAAAGGCCATGATAAGAGGACAAACTGAAGAAGAGGACTGTGAGGGATTAGGTGGCAAAGTGTGGCAGAGAGGGAGATATCGAAAAGAGGCTGAGGACAGACACCGCTGGAGAGCAGAGGGGGGGAGAAATGGATAGTGGGAGAAGGATCAAGGCTGGACTGGACATCAGTCTTTTCTCTGCACCAACAACATTACAGAGCGCCACAATATGCCTAGCTATAGTTGGCAAAGGCACACACACACACACACACAGCTCTCCAAAATCACAAAACCGGTAAGCTGCCACACAGATTCCAAGTGATACAGCAAAATCATTTGGAATAAAGCAGCTGCCCCAGATTGAATCCAGCTCCTTCAAATCAGACAGGACATTTCTATTTTAAAAGTTCATACTACTCGACTCGTCTCAATATTCGCAGTAGGGACATAATTGTGTGCATTGAAACTTATCCATATACTGAACGCAACCTCTAATCAAGACTGTCCTCCTAAGCATCAATTACTTCAGCAAAGGGCCAAAAACAACATTCATAATGATTACGTACATTTGCAGCCATAGTAATTATGACTCAGGCAAACGAGGAAGTTGGATGATATTATTGCTGTTGGTGATATTTGTCCTGTCGATGGGGGCATCAGATCAACGACGTTTGGAGAACTTGTTGCTTTAGTTAAGTTGCTGTAGTTGTTGTAGATAGGCTTCAGTGTTTAATAAAGCATAAACTTCATTTATCCCCAGACACCGCCTGCCATTGTCAGCATATTCGGGGTGATGTGTTAATATTTGTGGTATTATTGTATTTTGGGAAGTCACAGTACTTCACAGAAGTGAACTTTCCTCAAATACATCACAGCCTCGCTCCTCTTGCTCCATTTAAAGGGTCGGTTCACCCAAATGTCTAATACATTTAACTTAATAATAATAAATTCAATTTATTCACAGAACTGGAGTTACTCAAAATAACTGCTGTTTTCAATGGGTTTTCTATTGCTTAAATCATATACTATTTAACAGAGCAACAGAGCATATGAACACACTCCCAAAGATCATTTCAGAGAGACAAAATTCAAGATGGTGTTTTATACGTTTGGTGTCTGGAGTGCTGTTGTATGGTTTCAGATAAATGGCTTCTCTTTTATGTTAAAGCTAACCTATTTTTAACATGGTCCCTGCGGCTGGCCCAGAGAAACACCTTTAATTAAGCTTTTTGCTATCTTGACTCCACAGACAGACCATTACAGCTGCAGATAATTGAAGCAGTCACTACCAATGAAAGATGTCCGCCAGGTCATTTTGCTACAACATTTTCCATAACAATTCTGGTTTAAAAGAAAATTACCAGCAGACTTCAATTACTCACACTCCCGTACTGAGAAATGTTGATCGGGTTTGTCGGGTCGTAGCCAATGCTGTCTAACATTCACATTACCAAGTCGGTTGGTGATATTATCACTGTGGACCAACAGCAACAAGGTGAAACAAACATCTTTGCTCTAGTGTAGCACATATCAAACAAAACTGTAATAATGGATTTTGAATATTTGCTACCAGTATGTTTTATTTATTTATTTTATCTTTAACCGGTTATTCCTACAGTATGGTTATATGATATTGGTAAGTTTAGACAACTGAAATAACTAGATGAATAGGGTTTGAGAGAGATTGCTATTAGATGTTGATTATTATCACTCAATTCTGCAGTTTCCAACAGAGTAGGTTTACTCAAGAGACAAATAAGACGTGCGTTTAAAATGATCTGAGACTTGTATACAGGTGGTGCCAGTTCAAACACTTAATACTTAACTTAATAAAAACTGCTGACTTCTTTTATTCTGAATGATTGAGAATAGTCCTATATATTTCATGTAGTATTGATGATGAAGTGTTATTTGTTTTGTTAGTAAAGGTAAAAAAGTAAGTAGGTAAAAACAAATTCTTAGAACAGATATGCAGTGGTGGAAAGGAACTAAGTACATGTACTCAAGTAGCTACTGTACTGAAGCATAATTTTGAGGTACCTGTACTTTACTTGAGTATTTCCATTTCAAGGTACTTAAACCTCTACTCCACTATATCTATAATATATAACTTTTTACTCCACTGCATTTATTTGACAGCTATAGTTACTTTTCAGATTAAAATTTTACATTAAAAACATATGGCTGGTCTTATAAAATACAACACATTGTTAAAGATTAAATGATCTGGTTGGAGTTCTGGTTGTAATGTTTCAGATCTATGAGGTCTATGAGTTGGAACAATCTAATAATGTCATGTACAGTAATATCAGTCACAGGAGCCATTTTTCTACAGAACAAGCAGTTTTACTTTTTATACTTTAAGTAGCTGATTATACCTGTACTTTTGTAGGATTTTACAAAAATCACATTGTTGCATTGGTACTTTTACTTAAGTAGAGAATCTGAATACTTCCACCCCTGCAGGTATGCATGTGATTATATATATATATATATATATACATATATATATATATGCATATTTCACACTGTTGCTGCAACGAAGCAGCTCCATTTTTACAGTTATGTATTTCTTCTGCGTCATACATGATCATTATGGGGTCAGACTAATAGTTTAGTGATTATAAAACTCGCTCTGCCTTACTCTTTGCTATTTCTACCATTGGTAAAATAGCATTGTAAACTTACTCTATTTTTAAAGTTATTATGAGCAACTCTGAATTAGAGTGCAAAAAATGTAAAATGAAGAGCCTCTATGCAGGATGTTTTTTTGACTGCAATATGTAGTATTGTATGACTACAGTATGCTCAGAATATCTCCATGTATGGTACATAGTGATGAGATGCTGTACAGAGACCACTTGTGTATGTGACAGAAACTGCCTCCAGTTATTTATGAATCTAAATTGAACTTGGACTTACTTGGAATATTCTGTATTAATATTTGATAGTACATAGCATCAAACAAACATTCCTTTTAAAAGTAAAACCACGTTTTCAGTCAAGCAGACTGGAAAACGAAGAAAGGCAGAGCTTGTACAGTACAGCAGCGTGAAGCCAAACTTTTCATCAGAGATTTAATTTAGAGGAGATTGTGGATGTTTTATAGTATAACAATGTATAATATATAAGTTATGGGTACTGTGAGAATCCCTGTCTCTGTGTTTTCCCTTCCACACTCTCCCATCCTCACTTTGTCTCTGTAGGCTGCAGGTGTGAGAGCAGAGCTGTAATTACAGCGAGGGTGTCAGCTTGGCTGGCCTAGACAGGGGTCCGACAGCTGCTCTCTGCCCTCTTCACTACAAATCCCCACGTCATCCGCCGCTCTTGGCAAATTAATCATCGCTCTCTCTCTCTCTCTAATGTGTTATTCCAACCTGTTCGTTTCTTTGAAAACCTGACTTTGGCAATTCAGAGGAATTGTTGCAGTACAATAGAAAGTGCGAGGGTGTTATTATTTTTTCATTATTATTTCCAATCTTCCTCTTTACATCATGAGTCACTCAGGGGGAGAGCCTAAATTTTTCCACGTTATTATTTCTTTTCTTTTATAATAACAATAGCTATATTGTTTGGTAAAAGTTGTATGTCTTTTGTATTGAGAGCAGCACATTTCTGAGAAATACCTTTCAATACTGAGAAGCTTGGAGTGGAAAATGAACTATGGGGTTAAAGCAACATTATGCAACTATTTTACCTTACAATAACAGCTTCCAAATCATTTTGATGGTATACTGACTTGGAATAGGGAGAATGGTGCATCTTTCATTCCCACTCCGCACTACATCACACATGGGTCTAGCTCGGTATTCTCAGTACGGACATCATGGCAGAGACCGAAAAGACCGAAGAGGACGTTGACAGAGGAAACTAAGCAGAGAAAAAGAGAGATTGACCGATCAAGAGGCCGGACAAGAGTAAATCTCGGACTGTCTTTTAGTCGTTGGCGAGAGCTTCGCGAAATAAAGGGGAGCTGGCTTCTTGCTGTTGGACTAGTAAGTAATATTAGCTGGTTTGCTATGTCTTGTGTTGTGCACTTGCTTGATGTTTGGCTGTGTTAGCAAAGTTGTTGACTCGCTAGTTTTTGATCATAAGCCAAGTCAGCCCACCAAATCCAAATCCTTCAGCTTGTCAACAAGCGCACATGTACAGCTGCGAGCCTGAATTGCATACCAATTCATGCATAATGTTGCTTTAAACTGTACTTTAAAGAGTCGGTCTAGACCTGCTCTATATGATAACTTTGTTATGATATGGCACTATATAAATAAAACTGAATTGAATTGAATTGAATACTTTATATAACTATTATTATATTCTGCTGGTGTACACTCCTTCACCATGATTCATAGGTCTCTATTGACTCTATCCGAATTCTATTTTTATGATGCTCTCTGTGTGGAAAGTTTCCACATCCCCAGTGGTATTAATTATAGTTAAATTAATGACCCTAATTATTTTATAGAAGCATCTCTTCACCCCACAGGGATAACATGCCCACTTCATCAGTGAGTGATAATGTATGCACTGCTGTATATATTCTTAATTGGAAAGACATTTCCAGAACAGAACATTTTAACACTACATGAAAAAACTACTGGGGATGCAGTCCCTGCATTCATTTACTTCATTTGTGCACGATTCTGATTCATGTGGTCAAACCATGTTGCCCAAACCAAAAAAAAAACATGCTGAGAAGATTTGGGAGAGGAATTAAACAGCTGGTCTGAAAATAGGCATGACTTTCTCAGGGCCAAAGGTAAGGGGTTGAGACCTTTCCAGTGCTGTTTTAACAGGAGACATTCTGACTTATGTCCTCCATCTACGCATTAAAAGTGAAATACAATAAGTTGAGGCCTGGAACTTGTTGAAAGTAATTCTGTGAAAAGTAGGAAATCATGACAGCACTCACTAGAAGTACAACAGCACGCATGCAGCAACATGACCTAAGTAGCAAAAGAAGCATGGCATTGTTATTTTGCCACAAAAAGTCTCAGGTCTTAAAGGCATAGTTTGACATTTTGGGAAATGCGCTTAATCACTTTCTGGTGGAGAGTTGGATGAGAAGATCAAGACCACGGTCATATCTGTCCGTCAAATATGAAGCTACAGCCAGTAGCCAGGTAGCTTGGCTCAGCGCAAAGACTGGAAACGGGGAAACAGCCAGTCTGGCTCTGTGAAATGGTAACAAAATCCACCTTCCAGCACCTCTAAAGCTCGATAATTAACACAAATTAGCACAAATTAGTTTAATCTGTACAAAAAATAAGGAGATTTTTACAGGGGGTTATGTGCTGGATTATTTCTTGCCCACGACCAGTGCTGGAGTTGCTGCTGGTTGCCTGGCAACTGCTCAGAGCCAAGAAATAAAAAATTCCCAAAAATAAGCAAATAAGCTTATTTCCCAAAATTTCACTTTTGCTTTAAGTGTGACACACATCACGTAGCATCCCGCAGCTCTGCAACACGTAGCATCATATCACACAGCATTGTATAATTTGACGCCCACAGAACACGCCAAGTGTGTAATACAGACAGAATACATAGTTAAAGGTAACTAGCTGGGATGTGCTGATTGAATGTGAAAAAACGACCACAACCAAAACAACACACAAACAAATTTAGCGACTAGCTGGTGAACGCAGTGGAGCATCTAGCAGCTAAGGAGTTAGAAATATGTCCATCGGGAGTTGGCGGAGACCAAAACAGAGCTAAAAGAAGTTTCTGGCCAGAAACATGAGTGCTAATGTTTCTCCATGTCTGCTCTATTTGTAAAAAAGCAACTGTTTGCTAATACATACGTCATATCAACTTTACAAGGTGATAATATGTCTATGTTTGGCTCCTAAGTGGCCAGAACATCAGTTAATGCAGTTTTAACAAAGTAGTTAGAGTTAAGTAACAGGGGTGGCAGCTATATAGTTCGTTTAAGAGGACACTGAGGAACAACTCATTTTGTCTAATTTTGCCTAATTTTAGGCATGACGACAGTCACTCACTGAAGCAGGACATGAGGCAGGTTGAAAGAAAGTGGTTCTTCCCAAATTGTGGTGACTTCACCATTTGGCCTTAACAATCTTACTTTTAGTGTAATAAGTATTGCCAGGAACTGTTGTAAAACTAATAGGTAGACACAGTGTCCCTGACCTTATTTAGCTCTGTTATCTCTCATCATCCATCACTATTCATTCATTTTTATCTCTGACTTAATTAATTCTACTAAGGTTGTGGGCCTCTTTTACCTCTATGTGTGCAGGTCAGTTCGACCTTCGGTGTGTAAAGCCTTAAATTAAGCATCCTCCATTCTTCTGCCAGAGGGTCCTATTTCCTACAGAGATAAGATTGGGGGCTCTGTCTCTGGTAGTCTCTTGCCTTGGGAAGGCATATGAGAAACCATAGACCTAATAAAACTCTGATTCTGACGAATTCTTTATTGCTGAATTCACTTTATAGAAATACTTTTAACAGAAATTTCTACAACAATTCACAATGACTTGTTATTTAAATTTAATCACACTTTTTCTAGAGTTTATCTTCATTTAGTTCCTGCCTAAATTGAGCTGTTTCTCTGCCTGCCACAAGACACTGTTTAATTTATGTCCTTGCAAATAGTTTTTGGTGCCTCTGTAATTTCTGCATCTGTTCCAGTACCAATTAACTTAATAGGCTTTTCCAGCCTGCATCTCTCATGTCTCTTGGAAATCGTTTTCAAACACATCTGTCTCAGACGGCTCAGCCATGCAGCATAGTGAGAGGCCTTGTAACGAGTTGAGGACAGGATATTGTATTTCAAATGCGCACTTATATGATGTCCTATATACTACAGTGTCCTGTAAATTGTAATTACTTTTGAACATTTCTGTATGTACTCGTCATTGTACCTCCTGCTCAGGGATGGCAGAGGAAATGTACCTTTCTTGTAGTGCTGTGAAAAAAAAAAAAGAAATCTTTTGTACTGATTTTGTTTCAACCGGGTCTGTAATTGTACATACTGCTTCTGGGAAACAGCACAGACTCGCTCTTTGAGGCCATCATTGACGAAAGCTCCCCTCTTCTCCCGTGTACTCACTTTTGTAAATTTCCAATCTAACAGCCAGCAATTAGGATGAAAGCCGGTGACCCATTATTAGCCATACTACTGGCATGGCTCTAGGAATGGCAATGTCAGATGGTTCATCGTTCAGTTGGTCTTCCATTATTGGTAGGACTGCCATTAAATTTGGTACAGACATTTGCAGTCCCCAGTAGATGAATCCTTTGATGATCCCCTTAACTTTTAACAGGCTGACATATTTGGTTCAGAGTGAAATATCTGACATAATTATAACAACTACATATCGGATGGGTTGCCATGAAATTTGGTAAAGAGACATTCATTTTCGCAACAGGATAACGTATAGTAACTTTGATGATCCCCTGACTTTTCCTCTAGCGCCATCAATAGGTCTGGGGACCTTTGTTGTTCCCCATCTCTCTATCCTATCATTTAGTGCAATTTCTATACTTTTAATAAAAAGGGGCATGAGATTAATTTGTCCAATAATTTGGTTTAGATGCTAGCATGCTAACCTGCCAAACTAAGATGGTAACAGTAGTAAACATTACATGTGACATCAGTATGCTAACATTAGGGGGTTTTGGACCAGAAGAAATTTTTCATAGTTCTAAGAACAGTTGGAGGACCCCCCCTTTTTATTATGTTCGCACTGCAAAAACTGGGAACGATCGAAGTACTTAGAACACCGTTTTGAGGGACTTTTTTATCTCCTACTTCAAAGTAGGTACTCTCTCAGCACAAGAGGAACCTTGAGTTGCGTAGCTGTACGGTGATTGGTCCAGACGTAAGTTTACATAGATTGGTCAAACACATGAGCCAATGCAGCACCGGAAACCGCCATTTTTAAAAACCTGTGTAAAACGTTAGCCGTGTAAACAACAGCTTGTAACGGTAGCCTTAAAAAAATGAACAAAACACAGACAAATGGACCGACAGTTGTAGCTGTTGTTGTTGTTTGTCACGCAGGATTGATTGCTATGCCAACCGCTGGCCAGCTTACGTCACTTCAGCGTTCCTATTGGCGGTGCGAATGCAAACAGAAAAAATACCCTTGAAGGTATGTAGTTCTCAGGGGAGCTCCCCAGTGGGCAGTTCCTTTCAGGAAGTCCCCAGAATTGTCACGGTTTTGGTCCCTGGGTGCTCTTATTTTGAAGTTCGGTCTTGTGTCCCGCCTCCCGTCTCAGCCCTCAGTGTTTTCACCTGTGTTTGTACCACACCTGTGTCTCGTCCCCTCGTCAGTGCTTTCCCTATTTGTACCTGTCCTTTTCAGTTGGTTCTTGTCGGTTCATTGTTCATGTTCATGTTTTCTGTTGGATGTCTAAGTGTTCCATGTCCTGTGTTACCCGCTTACCTGCGTGCCAGCTTCCCTGCCTGCCAGATTACCTGCCCGTCTGTTTGCCT
>LKNJ01001474.1:95457-117435 GCA_002120245.1 Maccullochella peelii
TGCCTGTCTGCCTCCCTGCCTGCCAGATTACCTGCCCGTCTGCCTGCCTGCCCTGCCTGCGTGCCCGCCTGTCCTCCCACCTGCCTGCCCAGCCTGCCTACCTGCCTGCCCTGTTTACCTCCTTGCCTTTCCTCAATAAACTCCTTTGTTCTCCCACTCCGACGGTCTGCGCTTGGGTCCTTCTCTCATGTCATAACAAGAATTGTTTAGCCCAAAAACATAGTGAACATGTTGGCATGATGTCTTTAGCAGTGACCTCAAAGCACCTCTGTGCTTAAGTACAGTCTCACAGAGCCGCTAGACTCTCGTTCTCCTCTCTTCTTCCTATGGGGCTTGTCGTAGCTGTACAAACCTTGATGAGCTTCCTGCTGGAGATACCTGTCCTTATTCACACTTGCTGTCCTTGACACTTCTTGTACATACTGTACTGCTTCCTGTATGCCTAAGAATACAAAAGATTTGGCTTTGGGGTATGCCAGACTGTTCCTGTACTAGTGTCAGACAGTATACTCAGTGCTTGTTAACCTAGGAATACTATTCCTGGGTGTCTGCAGAGATTGAGTTTGGTGCTTATTCAGAAAACTTTAAAACTTCATTTGGAGATGTAGACACAGTACATATCAAGTAAAGAAAATCTAACTTCAGGGCACTTCATTTTTCTTAATTCTGTTATCCCTATTAAATAATTTACAAATAAATAAACCATAAACATTACCAGAGAAGCAGAGTTATAAGCAGCTGCTGCCCCTTCTGCCTTTGCAAAGTAGACCTGAGTGGAGTATTCCAATAAAAGAGCCCTTAAAGGGATGTTCCACTCAATTTAACAATTACCATGCTTTTTTATAGTCCTGAATAAAAACCAAAATACTATTTTGTTATTTCAGTGTTATATATTTTTTGCCTCCTTTTGCGTATTGGCTTCACAGATGGGAATTACACATCTAACTCCAGCCTTCTCTCTGTGAGCAACAGGCAACTTTCATTTAATATCATCTCTAAAGTAGGCAACACCCTTATGTTCATAAAACGATCAGGGACACGTTCATGGGCACTCCTGTATTTACATGTTATACACTTTATTTTCCGCTGAACTGTATTTCACTTCGACATATTCATTCTCATTTGCAGCAACACCAGACAGTCGTGCCCAGGGCAGAGCACAAAGTGTTTCCTGGAGTGAGTCAGGTAGATATTTGTGGCCACAAGTAAACACATAAGATGAGTGACAGACTACAAACCCGTTTGCCTCCAGTAAAACACATGCACATTAGGCTACACATGGCAGGTGTAGGTCAGCTCCGCGCTGTGTTTTGTCAGGCTATTTGCATGTCCTGGAGGATTCCTCAATCCAACACAGCAGGAGAATCTGGCCTCCACTGAGCTCTGGAAGGACATCTGCGTGTCATCATAAAAAATTGGATCCTGGATGAAAAAAATGTATCTTTATTTTTTTTTATTCTTTAGGGCAACACAAACACTGAAATTAAATTCACTTCAAAGGTGTGTTCATCCTCAGAATGTACTCTTCTGGGTTTTACAATGAATGTTTTATAATATTCATTCCCTTATTTTTTCAAGCATTGGGATTTGGCGAATATATTAACCCCCAGGCCACTGCTGAATACAAGCTTGCTGTGTATTTCTGGTATTTGTGGTGTCTACACTCTGCTCAGTGGGCACAAATGAAATCAAGGGCACAGGAGTCCGAACATGTTCCTCAGAGGAAAAACACGAGGAATCTTTCTACACCTGCAAAGGAGAAAACAACTATTTAAGCAAAAGAACGGATGTAGATTTACTGCATACATGGAGACAAGGAAACGACTGCCAGCAGAACATTTTGCTCCACAGAGTGCAGTGTGAGGCCACGGCATCTGGAGAAGATTACATGAGATTATAGCCTGGCTCATTTCACCTCTTATCGATAATCTGTTATATTCAATCACACAGAAAAATGTGAAGAAATCTATGAAGGTATTATTAGAGCCTGTGCAGTGGAATTTGTAGTTGTAGAAAATAGTCACACGTGTAACAGTAAATTTGAAGTCACAGAGATTTTTTTTTCTCTCCCACAAACACAACACAGCAGTTACACCTTCTCAAATTCTTCGTTGCAGGTGCACAAATCCTCTGCTACGAATCACAAATTAAGAAACTCACACGCGCACACTTTTGCTACAGTTGCTGCAGTGAACATGGTGCAAAACACACTCACACACCCGTATCAAAAAATGTGAAGTCATGAACAAAATTTGCACATCTGTAGAATATTTTCTCACAAATATATTTTTTTTCTTGAATATATTTCTATCACAAACACAAGTCAATAACTACAACTGCTTGAATCTGCCGCTACGAGTCTCAAATGCTGTTTTGTCCTTTGTTCCTTTTGCACCACATAGCTCAGTGATATATGGAGCAAAAGTGATTGGTGTACTTGTAGCCCTGTAGCCAGGGGTCACCTGCAGGTGTATTCAAAGTACTTTTTTTTTAGATGCCCGATTTTTAGGAAAGAATAACTTTAGATTTGAGAGACTTGGCTATACTGTAGTCACGCATAAGCTGTCAAGGTTTCTAAAAATGTGACACAGGAGCTGTGGTGGAACTATTATAGGTGGGGCCGTGGTGAGAAAGTCAAGACAGAAGTGAATTTAGATTATATTCAAGGGGGAACCTTCAATAACTGAAAACTGCCTTTTTAAAAGCCAGGTAAGCCAGAACAGTGTGACAGTGAGCCAGTATGAACAATACCAGGACCCTGAAACTGAAGCAGCTAAATGGAATTCAGCCATCGTTATTGTAATTATTTGTCCTCTGTGAAGAAAGGTCTACTATTACTATTTATTTTTGTGCCCTCCAGTGCTTCTCTGCAGGTCTAATCATCCAGAATAACGAAAGACACCTGGGTGGGTGTGTGGGGTTTTATAAAATATTTCTTAAGGACATTTTTAGTTTCAGAACGAACACGTTTGACAGCTCAGGCAAGTTTAAAGTAGTTTGGAGTAATTTTACTATAAAATTGGTGTTTTGATTTGCAACATCATTTTCAGTTGACTCGGGAGCTACTGTGGCAGTTGATAGGAGTAGGTAACGTTTTTTCACGATGATCCAAAAAAAAATTGCAAATTAACACAGGGTTCGTACAACTTTTTAACAGTAAAATTCATGTCACGGTTTTGGTCCCTGGGTGCTCTTATTTTGAAGTTCGGTCTTGTGTCCCGCCTCCCGTCTCAGCCCTCAGTGTTTTCACCTGTGTTTGTACCACACCTGTGTCTCGTCCCCTCGTCAGTGCTTTCCCTATTTGTACCTGTCCTTTTCAGTTGGTTCATTGTTCATGTTCATGTTCACTGCTGGATGTTGTGTTCCATGTTCTGTGTTACCTGCTTCCCTGCCTGCCAGCTTCCCTGCCTGCGTGCCCGCCTGTCCTCCTACCTGCCTGCCCGCCTGTCCGCCTGTCCTCCTGCCTGCCTGTCCTCCTGCCCAGCCTGCCTACCTGCCTGCCCTGTTTACCTCCCTGCCTTTCCTCAATAAACTCCATTGTTCTCCCACTCCTACGGTCTGCGCTTGGGTCCTTCTCTCATGTCATAACAATTCATGCACTTTCAAGGTACCTAAACCAAACATTTTCAGACTCTCAAAGCCTTTATCATCACATCTAAATTGTTACTATAAATGTCAGGAGACAACAAACAAATATGATTCATTATTTACAAAAAATTTTTGGTTAACATGAGTGACTGTGTAGATGATAAAACACCAGATTATGTTGAAAATCAAGCATTTTTCAAGGAGTATATTTGACTTCATGCATATTCCTAACCTTGAAAACATAATGGTTAAAATTAAGAATTTTCCAAACTTTCAAGACTTTGTACGAACCCTGTTAACTGGTAAAACAACCTGTATAGCTACGTCAATCTCATCCATTCTTGTTGCCATTTTTGTGGCCATGTTACTGTCGTTACGGTACTTTTTAAAAGGACTCAGAGATCAGTATTGGGGCCAAAAACCTTGATTCCTTTAAAGGTGCACTTGGCACACAACAGCAATCCCTAAATGTCCTCCCAGAGCACAGCTGATGTTTTTAAACTGTACAGTGAGCTTTGTTAAATTAGAAAACATCAACAGTTCATAATCTGTTGATGTTATGCTCAAACAGAAGGTGTGCGCCCTAGGAATTTATGTGAACGAATAGAAACTGGACTGCTGAATCTGTGGTGGTTGAGAAAAGGCAGTGATGTGCTTTTGGCTGCACACACCCCTGCTCTGGCTATTGATCCCTATGAAGGAATGGATGGGACAGTCTCCAGTCCTAATTGGCTCATTATTACGAAATCATGGATGCACACATACACACCCTTCAATCACACTTAGTATGTGGAGAACCAAGGCTCTATGCACCACTTCCAACATTATCAATCATCTGGTACCGCACTTATTTTGGATGAAAGCGGAGCTGAACATTAAAAGGCCTGAGCCAAGAAGCTCCAGGCACAATCCCTATTTCAGCTTCCCCACAGGACCACTAAATATCACATCTGTGATTCAAAGCTTGTATGTGGCAACTATCTAACTCACTAACAAGGATGACATAAATACGGACATTTTAATTGTCCTCTCGCCACAGAGCGTTCCAGTGAAATAGCAGCAAGTGGCTCTTCAGGCACACAACTGCTCACTCGTCTCCTGTAAACGTCTGCTACAATCAACAGTCCTTGTGTCTTGATGAATTGTGTGGAAAGTCTTGTGGAATTCTCTGCTTGTTTATCTGCCATCTGCTATTTTTCATGTCACTTACCATTTCTTTATATTTGCTTCCTCCCTCCTCACGTCACTTCCAATTTCTCTGCTCTATTCCTTATTCGTACATTCTCCTTAATGCCAGGGCTGTTGAACAGCCATCCAGTAGCAGGTGGTTTTAACATTGTGTCTCATTACATTTGGATTCTTTTCTTGACAGGTAGCAGCACTGTGGAAAAGTCAGGTTGACATTGTTCCAGTCCTATAGACTGGAGAATGTAGCTTACAAGTTACAGTATCTGTTTGCATTCATTGTACGTGCCTATTTCCGTTCAGGGTCACATACTGTGGTCTACTGCCAGATTTGCCTCAGCTGTCTAGTTTCGATCTTAATTCCTCTAGAAGTTTCAAAATGAGGCTCCTTCCTGCAGCTTCCTTTTCAAAATCCCTCCATCTCTTGGAAGACAAGCAGAATTCCACATGCAGAGCACACCTGCAACCACTGGCAAAATCCGCTCAGGAATTTGAATCTTGATCTGATTATCGCAAGTCTGTGGTTTTTAGAGGTGCCAACTACTCTCCGTGGAACGCTAGTAAATATCCTTTTATCTGTTGCAATAAATTTATCGTCATCTTCATGGACAGCTCAAAGATGGATACACTGCTCTGTCGTCATAACAATATGGCTTCTGGCTATAAAACCCAGGTGATGACAAGATGCACTCACTCAACAGACTTTTGTGTTCCAGAGAAATGATCAGTAGTGATCAGTGTGATGCAGTTCGCAGACATTCTACATTGTCCACACATTTGTAATTTTTTTTTACTGCTGTAAATGGTGATGAATTTTGTTAGCAGCCAGGTGTAGAGGTTTTGTCGCTGATTAAAAAAATAGAACTATGTGAATTATTTCTTAACGAGTACTGAAAACTTTAACAATCTTTTTATGAGTCTACTTCTATTGTAATGAATAAATAATTACACTTTACATCTGTGGCACCTCTGTGCGTTAGCAACAGATGTGACTGATATATGTTTGACAACTGCATGGCTTCTATATCTGGGTGCTACCCAAATTCACTATCTATAAATCTGCTTATTTTCAAATGTTAGCATGCTAAGATGGTGAACACCTGCCAAACATCAGCATTTTAGCGTTGTCACTGTGAGCATGTTAGTATGCTGATGTTAGCATTTGGCTTTAGCGCTGCTGTGCCTACGTACAGCCACATAGAGCACCTAGCATGGCTGTAGACTCTTAGTCTTGTTAGTTTTAGTCACTTGGGGGCAGCGCAACGACAACATTGACATGATGTTGATATGACTACCATCTTCGCATACGTTTCCTATTTACACATCCTGCAGACATAAAGCAACATTAGCATTCATTTCAAGTTGTGTTTCTGGCCTCTCAACAAAGTAAATCCTGTTATCTCTGGTCTGGTCTCCATCAACTCTTTAGGGGAAATATTTGACTCTTTAGCTGCTAAATGCTCCACTATGTTGACAAGCTAGTTGTTATCTTTGCCTGTCTGGCGTTTGGTGCTGGGCAGGTAGTGTACAGTGAATTTATCATAACTTTTGTGCTGAAAACAGCTGAAAAATTGGGTTGATGAGAGCAGGGGAACTGAAACAAAACAGTAATGTTGGGGGGCTTTAAAACTAAAACAATGAGCTGAAAACACTAAAATGCTCTGTAGAGCTGAGGGGACCTGCACTCAGGTGATAATTCTATGTTGGTCATTTGGCCCATAGTTAAAGGCCCTGAAAACCTATTTTCTCAAACAACTTCTTACTATGCGCCATTGGTGTCCTTCATGACCACAAGATTAGAAAACAAACAAAGTTTTGGGGTTTTTTACATGAGAAAATTTCTGTTTTTGTCTGTACCTTGTTCACAGGTTGGAAGTGGGCGGGGCTCAGTTGGAAAACATGATGTCACTTACTTCCACACTCCAATCGCAATTTAGCAACATTTAAGTTAAAATGTGATGGGTTGTTTGCTTATGTTGCCAGCACTGTCAATCAAATCTGATCAAACCAAACCCACACAGTCCAGGGGAAGCAGATTAGCTTCTTTAACATTACCTTTAATGCTTATTTCGTTGTAAATATTTAATATATTGATAAATGCTTCAGATCTGAAACCATGTTTTCAGGGGCTTTAACAAAAGAATTCTGATTAGTGCAGCTTTAAGTTCTGAACTTTGGCACCTTTTTTACTTTCTTTTGCAGCAACTATTTTTGTCCATTGGATGATCAAACATTTAGTGACAAATCAGTACAGATGTCTGATGATCCCAGGCTCAGTATAGCTCCCTCCCTTAACAGCAGGAGCTGTGGCAAATTGATATGCAAATTAGGATTGAAGTCACCTTGCAGCTCAGCTCCAGTTACCTGAACACAACTTTTGTTTGAGAGATAAGTTTGCAGTATGAGAGCAGTTACCATGACAGAGCCATATTAGCACAACACACTCAGCTATAGTCCAGATTACACTCAACATGTGTGTGATGAAGTGATGCAGGGAAACGTGTACTAGATAAGTTCTGTGAGAACATCAGAGAAAGACAAAATTATTCCCAAGCAGAAATGACATTTTAAAAGGCAGTGACTATTGCAAAAGTAGACAGTACATAAAAGGTTATTCATTAAACTCACTAGCATCATTGTGCATACATTTTGTCTTCTAACTCATAAATGTGAATTATCAGGTTGAGGCTGACTGTTTGATGTAGAGCAGGCAGGATTTTTCTAATTGAAAAGGATCAAAACAAGTTGGTGGAAACTGTTTATCTGAGCACTGAGAATTCCTTTTTATGAATAAAAAAGCCCCCCATTGAAAGTGCTGCGCAATTCATGGCACTATCAGTGGCTGCAATCCAGTATTTGTGAATTTGCCTGTGAGTACAAAGTAATGGCTCACTTACATTATCAAAAAAATAAAAATAAAAGGCACAGAAGAGACAGAGATGGACTCCCTCATATGTGCATCTGACTGCTATTTCTGCCCATCACTGTCAAGACTGATTGGAGGAAACTCAGGTCAGGCAAGTAGCTCTTCAAACTCTTCACTTTTATCTTTGCACCTTGTGAAGATTTCACCACAGTCTCCTTCTGGGTTTAATCTGCACTGCCTCATGCACTGTTAGACTAGCCCAAAACAACTAGAAAATCTTAGAAATATAAAAAGACACTGCATATTGATGAAGAAGGAGGTAATGGTAATTCTGAGACTTCTCTGACCTTGTGCGTGTATGATGAGTGTGTGTGCATCAGTTTGTTAGCAAGAGAGACTGAAAGAGAGCAAAAAGCATCCTGATAAGCACTCGGATGAGAATGACCAGGAAATATGACAAAATTAGATCTGTAATTTCATCCATCTTTTTCCATATTTGTTCTCACACAGCCAAATGTGTCGCCTCCGTGGGAACAATCAATCATCTCCAATTCATGACAATTTACATCTGAATTGATATTCATTTGCTGGAGCGTCAATGCTCTTTCTGGGTTGAAGTCAAACTCAATTAATTGTATGAAAGCTACACAAGAAGCTTTCAATCACTCTATTCTGAGTGTTCCGAGTTGAAGGGCCTTATTTACCCTGGCTCATCTCGCCAGGCCAAGGCTGTCACCATTTGATGGACTTTACTTTGACGTTGCTGTGAGTCTATACAGGCTTCAGATGCTTGTTGATTCATCTAGATAAAGGGAAAAAACATATGGAGTTAGGCAACTCAAATGTAATCATTTCGTGCAGGAAATAACTGCATTGAAACCACCTGAAAATGTGTGACAGTGCAGTCAGGCAGAAGTGAGAACACAATCATACTAACTACAGGAAACAAACCCAAAACAAAGCGTTTAGGAAGCAAACGTTGACATCTGGTAGCCAGCAGTTCTTTATGCTTAGAAGGCCTAGCTAAGAAAATGACCTGAAGGCAAAACCACAGTCTGGACTGATCTTTATTTTCAGCTATCTATTCATGTGTTCATAGCTGGAATGAACACCAGTGGGTAAATTATAGCAAAGAACACAAACAAGTCCATCATGCTTAACTGAAGTGACATTTATTGGAATCAATTTGTTTTGACTGCAGTCCAGTGCTGAATAGATTTTATCCAGACAGAACACAGACCCCACTCTTTCTCTCTGAGGTTTCCAACGACAATGATGCAACAATGAAAATGTATGTGTGTCCGCTGGTGCCCCCGGAACAGCCTGAATTCTTGGTGGCACGGATTCAACAATGTGCTGGAAACATTCCTTGCAGATTCTGCTCCATGTTGACATGATAGCATCACACAGTTGCTGTGGATTGGTCAGCTGCACAGTCATGCTGTGAATCCCCGTTCCACCAAGTCCCAAAGGTGCTCTGCTGGATTGAGATCTGGTGACTGTGGAGGCCATTGGAGTTCACTGAACTTGCTGTCATGTTAGTGGAAGCCGCTTGAGAAGACGTGTACATTGTGACGAGGAGCATTATCCTGCTGGAAGTGGCCATTAAAAGATGGGTAGACTGTGGCCATAAAGGGATGCACATGGTCAGCAATACTCAGGTAGGCTGTGGCATTTAAACCATGCTCAATTTGTATTAAGGGGCCTAATACGTGCCAAGAAAATATTCCCCACACCATTACACCACCACCATCAGCCGGAGCCGTTGAACCAAGGCAGGATAGATCCATGGATTCATGTTATTTATGCCAAAATTCTAACCCCACCATCTGCATGTCGCAACAGAAATCGAGATTCGTCACACCATCAACGTTTTTCTAATTTTGATCAGTAAAAGATATAAGCAGTTCAATTGTCAGTGGAAGACTAAAAGGATCTCAGATTTTTTTCCTTAAATCTTTGAAGCGTATTTGTTCAACAGTGACCCTTGTTTCTTGTAAATGTCTTCAAATATAATAATACATCAAACAGCAGAGATTGGTCGACATGTTTTTAGCAAAAACTGTTGATTTAGTGTCTGGGTGAAATGCTTGTGGAACCCCATAAAACACCAAACACGTAGTGATTTTTCTTTTGGACATGAATGAAATGAGTTGAGAGTTAGAGAGCAGCTGGCCAATCCGAAAGGTGACTGGTGGGTTAATCGGTGGAGGTGGGCAGCAGTACAGAGGCGCTGTGCCTCAATAAATCTAACAAGTTCCCCTCCACACCTCTCCCTTTTTCTCTCTTTCTCCGTCTCTCTTCACTTGCCTTGGAAATGACTGAGGGCACACTCTGTCCTGCAAAGCTACAAAGCTACACCTCCACACATTTTGACCAAATGCCCTCCAAGAGAAAGCTGGGAACATCCATCATAGAAAGTTTGCTGAATATACAGTCAAAATAACCCATTACGTCCCCATCAATCACACCGAGTCCTACTTTCATCTGCCACAGAAATCAGGCCAAGAATGAACCTGTCACAAAATAATTGTTACAAGGTACATTTGTTCATCATTCATCTCAGATGCATATGAAATATTAATTTATCAATTAATATAAATTGTTGTGAACTTTCTCTTTGACTATTAAAACTATTGAAAGAGTGGAGTTGAGTTGTCTTTCCAAGGACATGAAACAAGTTGAAGAGTGGTGCAGTAACTTTCCAGAAACACCTGCAGCACGAAGCTGCATTTAATGATTGCCTGTTGTTGCCTATTTACACATCCAGCAGCCATGGAGCTAAATTAGCATTCATCTGTAGTCCTAATTCTGTTCACCTGATGGATTTAAGTCCTATATTCACTCTCCTTTGAACTATTTTTTGATTTCCACCCAACCTGAAAAAAGGTTGTGTACAGTGGTTTTATAAGAGCTTTTCCGGCTAAAACACAAGTTTGATGAGAGAGGAGTTTGCGGGCCACAAAACCAAAACAATGAGCTAAAAGAAGCTAAAAGGCTGTGTGACTGTGGGAAACTGCACATACGCTGATTATTCTCTATGGATTTGTCTCTAAGAGAGTCATTTAATCTTTTTTTCCCATAAAAAAATATTGATTAGTGCAGCTTTAACTGTTTGATACATAATATTGCAAGTTAAACACAGGTAAAAGCCATTTAGATATGGTTATGAGATCATTTTAACGTATCACTACAAACTGTTACCTGGTTAATTCATTTTAACACAGAAGCTCCAGATAAGACCTGTGCAACCCCACGCATGTCACTGCCATTACTGCTTAATCCTTCTTATTGGCTTCTGCTGGCTATTGATCAAGGTGACACCACTGATTGAGTAATTGATTTAAAAAATATCAAGGGGGGTGGTTAAACAGAATGACAGATTGGGGGTTTAGAAAGTAATTAGTGATGGGGTGTTTGAGTAAGATAAAGACACAAATTGGGGAAATTAGGTTGATGAGAAAGTGCACCTAGTATTTCAGTCAGGGATGTGAGTATAGGAAGAGTGTCGAGAGCAGCGTCCTTGTATGGTCTGAAAAAGGACAACAGACGAGACTATTGGCTTCTCTGAACTTACAAGCATTCAACTTTAATTTCCACCATGACTCAGTCCTTTGAACTAAATACACTGAACCACATGCTGCTTATGAAACAGTCTATGAATGTCTATATATGTGAACCTCATTTGAAGTAGATGAGGCTGGACTGTGTTGGCATATCAAAGCCCTGCTGCACAGAGCACCAGAGCTCATTGGGCCTCTGCTTTAGCTCAGTGTGACCCGGGGATGTAACACTTATTAGACTAATCTTCAAGTCTAAAAAGCCAATACACTGAGCCAGCCAATGCATGCATCCTTGTCTCCATCTCCTAATATGCCCACTAGAGCAATTTCTCCTGACACATACCTGAGAAAATATAAACACACAGCGGCTGCTGTTGGACAAGATAGAGACTTGTGACATTTCAGAGGATTGATCTTTACAGTTTTTTAAGATTGATGGGATGTGGTATTTTCTCACAGACTTTGACATGTACAGTACATTGGCCTGATCACACAAAAAGAAAGAAAAAAAACACGGCACAAATTCACAAACAAAACAACTAATCATAAACCACTATTTCAGCGTTCAGATGCATGTTCAGCTATCCATCTAGCCAGAGCAGAAGATGTATTCAGTGATAATATAAAGCTGGACAACTAGTGGGAAAATGCAGTGGTAACTATGGGAACCATAACACAGAGTAAACTTCCCATCAGCTGAGTGTATTTTGTATTCTTCAGTAGTGGCATCACAGTGTGGGAGGAATATGAACATGAATATGGATGGACAAAGCTTCACAGTCCAGCTGCTTTCATATACATATATACATATATATATATATATATATTACAGCACACTCAAACAGACTGTGGGTGTAAGTATTTCTTTTAGATTCAATTAAACAATCATGTACAATCAGGACTAAATGAGTAACATCATTATAACTTTAAGGTTGCGTTACTTTGTAACCACCGTTGTGCAGAGTCTGTATTTATTTATGCACACAATGCAACTGCAATGCAATTTTCAGATACTCATCTCTGTTTGTGGTAAAAAAGATATCCTGGGATGATGGAAGCATGGCAGTGGAAAAGCTGTTTCTTGTAACGTGTCAATCACATCCTCACAATACATTGCCAATATATCTCTCTATTGTGAGCACAGCATGCAGTGCCCAGGATGAATAGTCTGTAAATGAACTGAAAGGCCACAATCACGCACCACAGGGATACCTGTTCCGAGTGTTGCGCCTCATTTGCAGGCGCAGCTTTTGTTCGACTGATCACAGCAGATATCACCAGCGGCCTATTCAACTGGTTCGCTTTTATTGGAGCGTCAGCACCCCCTCTATCTGTCACCCAAGGGTCAACAGCTAATGTTCCCCTAACGCACTGGCTGAGAGAAGCCATTCATATGAGGAAAGGAAGCTTAACTAATGTGAAGCTGGCACTTTTTATTAAAAACTTGAAACTTGACCATCTAGGTTTTCATTTTTATTTCATTTTAGTTGGATTGCATGGTTTCTCTATGTTTTGACAAGGCCTACTTATAAAATTTGTACTTTTGACAAATTCATCATGACCAATGCACAACAAAGGATTTTTTACCTTAGTACGCCATCCCTGTGCCGCAACACTGGCGTGCATACTTCTGAATTACTCAGGTTGCAGCTCAGTAGCACAGACAAAAATAGTGTGGGGATCCAGCATGCATTAAAAATTGCTAAATTGCCTCATCTTGGCAGTGGAGTGTGGGACACAGCAAAACTAAATATACTAAACAGTGATGCAACACTGAGTGAGAAAGTGTCTGAGTATGTGTCTTTTCTGAGGTACTGTATCAGCAGACTGTTGAGTTTGTAAATAGTTTTATACAGAACAAGTGATACAAAAAGTAAATACAAGAAGCTTTGTGTATGACCTGTAAAGAAAAAGGAAATTAGATTCCATCATGCTGTTTCTGTCTGGGTGCAGGACCTCATCCACACACCAATGTTCTCCCTGAACAAGCAGCAGGGAGAGTATTGCAGGGCCTGATTAATCCAGCCCTGATATGCTTCAGCAGCTTCACCACCACATGCTTCCTCCGTTTCTTGTGGAGAGATATAAACTCATGGGCACTGCTTTCATGTCAAAAAACTCCTCACTTTAACCGTTGGTGTTCTGCTTCCGATAATGATTCTTTTGACAAGCTTTGTAACCTTGTAATTCTTGAACAGTTGCCTGCCTGATTCTATTGCTTTATATATCAACGAACAAAAGGTTAAAAGTCCTATACAGTGGCGTGGCAGTTTTAGCTGTTCAATTCGTTTTTACACAAAAACTCTTGAGCCAGACTGTTGACTCACACTGACCCCCACAAAGACCTTTAATTATTGTTGCCTTAAAGCACATTGGAAAAATCACTATCCAAGTCTACAAGCAAAGGCTAACGCCAACAGTGCACAAAAAGTCTGTCAAAAGTCTGTTGTCTGTCTGCTCCTGTTCGTTCAGTCATAGAAAACACCAGTTCTGAGGACAGTGATGCTTATGCAGCAAACCCCGGGAACACACGTCAAATGCTGAATGAACATTTGGCTATTTTTCTTACACTTTTCCTTGTTTTTCAGTCAGTCAAACACATTTTTTCTATACCGACTACAATATGGGTATATATAGTTTGCAGGCATGAGAAACAGCATTTGACCAATTATCATTGCTCAATTGCTGCAGGTTCACAGGAGCAACTAGCAACTGTGTGTACATTTTTCAAAATTGCAAAGGATTTACAAATAATAAAGGGCTTTGACAGGAATCACTACCGCATGGTGGTATTGTGGTATTAAGCTACCTCTTGTCTCAATATTCAAGCTATATAAATTACTGGCAGGTTCAACTACCACTTTTGTTACAACTCACTGAGACCACCGGAGTGACAGTGGGCAGCAATAGAAGTGAAAGCCTCACGTGGAAAACTAAAGCTGTGCAGGACAATGGAGACAGCACTCATCTATCAGTATTAACCAGAGACCTTTTTAAGGAGCTTTTTGAGTAATTGCACAGGTGTAATGTCTCAGGTCTTGAGTCTGGCACCTGCATTTGTCAAACATGGTGAGAGAACTTGGAAGTGATTCATCCAAAGCTGCTGAGCTTGATATATAAATAGATGACAAGACAAGACAAAAGAAGAGGACAGAAAAGAAGAGAGGGGAAGAGAATGAAAGAGAAACAGCTGATGAAGTATGGTTTGGTTGAGAGAAAATGAGAGCACTGTGCATCTGAAAGAGGCCAACGGGGATCAAGGAAGGATGGAGGGGGAACGGAAACCAAAATTATACCCAATAAGGGACACACAAGAGCCAAGAGGTTCCACTGACCTGAATCTCAAAATCCCGTTGAAAGAACAAAAACAATCTTAATGCTTTGATGACTACGTAGAATGGGGAAGAGAACACATGCAAGACAAGCACATGAATAGAGTGTAATTATACTTTTTTGTCTCCCTCTCATCCATTGACTGAAACAGGATGTTTTTATTAGGCATTTTTGGACAAAACAGTTCTGGGGACTCCCTGAGAGGAACTGCCCACTGGGGAGCTCCTCCGAGAACTACATACCTTCAAGGGCCAATAAAAAAATAAATCATTTGTTACAGGTTTAACATTGGTGCTGTTTTATCCATTCAGCTTGATTTGAAGCTAGTTTAAATTAGCTTGACTGTAAACTCCATAGTTTATGTATTTCCATGGGAAACATTATGTTGTTAATCCACCATTGCTGTAATTAACACTACAGTATGCAAGTTAAAGTACTGCTTAATGCTTAATGTCAGATTTTTAGAACAAAGGCTTTATATATTTACAGAGAGTGGCTGAAGGAATGATGAGAGAAGGTGAGGAAAAGTGAGGGAGAAACACAGGATGCAATAAGAAAGATCAACATGGAATAAAATACTGTAGGTGCAGTAAACTGTGTAGTTTGACATTTTGGGAAATGCTAAAAACTTTCTTACCAAGAGTCGATATCTCTCTCATGTCTGTGTGGTAAATATACGGCCACAGCCAGCAGCTGGTTAGCTTAGCGTTATAACTGGAAACAGGGGGAAACAGCTAGCCTGGCTCTGTCAAAAGGCAGATTTAGTTGTTGTGCAGAGCCAGGCAATCTGTTTCCCCGTTTCCAGTCTTTATGCTAAGCTAAGCTAACCAGCCGCTGGCCGTAGACTTATATTTACTCTTCAGATATGAGAGTGGCATCGACCTTCTCATCTAAGCCATCTAAGTTTTTCCCCAAAACGGTCCAACTATTGCTTTCAAGAAAAAAAATCAGGTAATAGAGGGACATACAAATTCTGAAAAGGCAGCGAGCTGTGAACTAACATTAAAGCTGTGGCAAAGTTTATAACCCCTTTTAGCACGCAGATTAATTCTATTAAACTGGAAACAGGCATAACCTCCCACTTACACTACATTAATCAAAGATGTTATGCAGCGCCTTAAACTGGAACTGTGGAAACCTCTTTACGAAGTTCCATTGAGAAAATCTGTAACAACCCCTTTACAGCCTATGTAAATTGGCAATAAATATTCTCCTAACTCTTGTCTACAATAACTAGGTTTTACCTAATGTGAGATGTCAATAATCACCATGGAGAGCAGATTTGTTGTACTGTACTTGTCCTATTGTTTTTACGTGTTGAATTGAGCTTGAATCACAATTATTTTTTAAGATAGAGGCTGATAGCCATCCATCCAACACAGCGGTAGCCAATAGAGTAGCTCGGATCAGGTAGGGTTTACTCACCCATATTTTTTACCTCTACAGCCCTGTACAAATAGTATATTTAGTACAGGAAAAGAATAATTGGCAATACCATGCACAGTCAGAGACAACAACCTCAACTGTTTTTTGTTCAGCAGGGTGTAGGTGGCTTTCATCTTAAATCTGATTATCTCTGTACGCTCTTACAGCTTAGCAAGGAAATCACTTTGGTTATGCTTGAGGTGTGCAGTATAATTTCTACCTCAACAGTGCCTTTTTTCTCTTTCCTTGGCAGAGATCTGAAATTTTGTATAAGGAAATTAGTTGAAGTGCCTCACTTTACAGTTGCAGCACCAGCATGCACTTTTCTGCCCATCTGTTTGCTGTTAGTATGTGACAGTGTTCTTTTTTCTTACTGCTTCTTGTCTTTGCTGTCTTTCTTCTCTTCACTGCTCCCTGTTCCCTCCCTTCAGAGCCAGATGGCACCCTGTTGGGGTATAGCGAGAAGAGACAGTGACACACATACACTAAAGAGATGTTTCATTCACAGACGAGCAACTGCACATCACGTTCTTTACCTGGCCAGCAGACCAGCACACACTAAGTCGTTTGCCTGGAAGTAGCTCCCGGAGGATGAGGATGCCAGCCAGCTGACTTTCCCCAGTAAATAATGACAGACTTTAGCAGAAACTCAGAAACGTAGTTTATTTTTTTTACGAAAGCAAAAATACACAAACCCCTGAAAAAAACAATTTTCTGCTTGAACGCTTGTGCTAATTTCCTTGATGATTTAGTGCCGACTTCGTCTTCTCACTTTGAGGTGCGAGGTGCTCTCAGACGGCCGGTGTAGGAAGACACAGAAACGAAACAAACATCCTGTCCAAATTGGGAATCCGTTTTCTCTCTGCAGTGGGAATCGAAAACATGGGATTATCTGTTCCAGTGTCTCTTTATTTTTCCTGTGCCAATTTAAGGCATTTTGAATCATTCCCATTCTGTGTTTCTCTCACGCACAGAGAAAATACACAAACACAAAGACTGTAATATACTATGTTTTGAACATTTCTAGCACAGACATGGTATATCAGGAGGCTGAGTTTTCTGTGTTTTGACAAATGGTATACACTGTATCACCAAAAGTATGTGGACACCATATAATACATAAAAAAGGGAATTTTTGAACATTTCTAAACCACAGCCTCCACCCTGCTGGTTTCAGGCTTTGCACCAGATTTTGGAACCTGGCTGCAAGTATTTGCTTATTTATAGTCACAAGAGTATTAGTGAGACACTGATGTTGGGTGATAAGACTTGGCTCGCAGTCGGCGAGCTTTGATGATTGGCTGTTTTGTAAGGTGCAGTCACATTGCTACTGTATAGAGGCAGAAAAAACATAGAACAAACAACTAAAAGAAAGAGTTGAGCAGAAGCAATGCAAACAATACGTCATCCTTCAGTTATGAGTGCACTGAATGCCTGGGAAAACAAACATTTACACAATGTTGAAGTGCAGAACTTTAGAAAAGTCTTGCAATTGGAAACGGGCAGTGGTATGCGAAGTGGTGCCAAGTTTGATTTGCAGCATGATTACATTTGCTAAAAGCATTTTAAACATTATTAATAAAAACGACTTAACCTCAAACACATCGGCCAAATGAACAAAATGCTCTCTCAGTTTCAGCGTCTTTGTGCAGCACTTCCACAATCCTCTCTGAAAGAAAAACTCAGCGAAGAGAAAGGAAAAACCTACTAATACACTTTAAAACCGGTC
Source organism: Maccullochella peelii (assembly GCA_002120245.1). Taxonomy (NCBI): domain Eukaryota; kingdom Metazoa; phylum Chordata; class Actinopteri; order Centrarchiformes; family Percichthyidae; genus Maccullochella; species Maccullochella peelii. Next base: position 113,147 of record LKNJ01001474.1, read on the forward strand.
CTTTGTGCAAAAGTCCTGCCTTTCCCTTTCATACTTGACCTGACTGATATCCAATCATGGACGTTATTGTAGGGTGGGAACAGTATCAAAAGGTGGACGTGTGGGGTGGAAACACTGAGCATGAGCGTCTTTCTGTCCTTTGAAAAGCTCTGAATCGCCTTTTTCTGAATACATGGTGATTGTTAAGGGCTGGCCTCGGATGAACCGACAGCTGGATTACGCTTACGTGCTGTTCTCTGCTCACTGTCCACACCTCATTAAAGTGACTTCACTCATTTTGGCTGCAAAGAGAATGGGGATGTGCTGTAATTACCATATTGTGAACACACTGATGTGGGAACATTGAATGTCCAAGATATCAAATAAGGTGAAAATGCATCCCTGACAGCAGACACCTGTTGCAATAAACACTTGGTGACAGCTACTGGATTTTTTTTTTGTCATAAAAGCAGGCCTGAAGCTGCAGCAGATACTAACAGCACCGCGTGTGCTGCAGCTGCCAGCAGGTGTTGAAGTAACATGAATGAAAAGTAACATCTAGTGGAAATCAGTGCTAACGTCATCAAGCTAAGCTAAATTGCTTCAATTTTCTGAGTGGAAGCCAGTTAGTCCAACTTGCTAACTTCCACTTTCCGAGTATAGATGGATAGATATGTCACAGCTGCAGTACACGAACGAAGCACACGGTACAAAGAATAGTGCAAAAGCCAAATGTCAAACACAAGTACTAACACAAAAGTAAACAGCACGATGGGTCCTCTCAAATGTTGATCTTGTAAACAGACAGATGTCTTAAATCACAATGGCTGATGTTCAGCCAGAGTTACAAAGGGCGACTTTAGGACCCTTTTGCAGGGTTCTCATTTTTAGGAAACATTGAAAAGTCAGCCAGACATAGTTTTTAACCAACTCACAGAGGTAATGTTAATTAGCTGTCTACCTCTGACACAATCAGACAGCTGTAATTTCAGCAGGCAAAATTTACAGTCCCTGATTAAAAATGACAAGCTTGTTTTTGTCTACTTCCATCTGAAATTAAGAACCTTTTTTTTGTTAAATTACCATGAATTTCAATTGTATGGCGTAGTTATCATTGTAATCTGCAAACATATTGTGCTAAATTGGACAGCTTGACAGGCGTAGTGTCAGTAATTACTCTGAAAGGCCTCGGGTTAAGATGGTCAATTATAGATCAAATATAGTACGTATTATGGTCATTTAGTGACTCGGGCAGTGGAAAGCTTTCAGATTGCATGTTACCCTAACTACTGCATCTCAGTCCCTGTTCCTTTATCAGGTACAGGGACTTTAAACTAGAAATTAATAACCAAATGCAAGACAGCTTTAAAAACAGGTTTGTCCTTTGATCTCGTATTTTTTATCTATGCTGAAGAAAAAATACTGTGAATATAAGGCTCCACATTTTATGTACTAGGGAGCACTCATACCTCCAATCAAGGCCTCACAATCCTCTAAACAGATTATTTTGATAGAAAGTGTTTTAAAGTAATGGGACTGAAAACAGAACTACCTTGGTGGAGGTCAGATATAAATCTATAAACAGATTTATAGCATAGCGCAGCCTTGGCCCAGGTATGCACTCTCTCAATGCTCCTTAGTTTTTCATTTGACATTGAAAAGGGCACAATATGTTGCAGCTATCTATGAAAACACATTCATGGGTAGAACCGCATTCATTCTTCTCACACTCAGTAACAGTAATATGATAGACAGGAAGCTTTAGGAGGAAGTATAGCCTTTCTATGAACTCTACAATTCTGCAAATGCACATGCGAGTGAGTGTGTATGTATGGGAGTCCATACCAGTGAGTAGGCTATGGTTCCCCTTGTAGTGATGGATGGGAAAGGTAGAGAACACAAGGTCCCAGAGAGGACAGCAGGTGGAAACACACAGAATTTCTACCCTCAGAAATCTGTCAGAACAGAATATTTAAAGAAGGAATGTATGGTGAACGGAGATGATGTTTAAACTGCAACTAACATAGCAGAGAAATCATGCTTGCAACATTGTCTCACTGGCTATTGATGAATTTCTATTATTTCCCAGCAGCCATTCTGTCACAGCATTGTAACGGCCGAAGCCTAACGCTGATTCGTAAAGCTACTGCTAAATCTTTGCATACAGTAAATGTGTTTTAAATGCAGGGTCTTCCCTTATTTTTGTGACAAATTGGTATGACTACCATATGTCTATGAAGCAAAATTTGTACTTGTGTACCCTAGACATGCTAAAGACACAATAAAATTTAAAAAATACATTTTACATTGTTCTCATCTCTACGTTAATTGTGCCGCTATTTCAAGTTAAATATATTTATATAGCCCAATATCACAAATCCTATCCTTAGAACCTCGATTCAGATAAAGAAAAACTCTAAACCCTAAAAAACCCTTTAACTGTGAAAAAATGGAAGAAACCTCAGGAGGACATTGTGCAACTTCAGGTGTTGCCAAACAGACCTGAGCCACACAACCTCCTCTCCACCATGGAAACCTGGAAGAGAACAGACTGCACAGACTCACAAAAGCAAAGCTCACATTCCAGTCACACAGAGAGGAGAAAAGAACAAACACACAGGGAGAGAGAGAGACAAAGACAAGGACACCATGGACAACGGAGAGAAGAGATACACAGTATGTCAAACGTGTTAGGAAAAAAGAAGCAATTTGAGTGTTCAGTCGCCATCAAAATCCCTCTCTCTACTCTCATTATATTTATGATGACTCATCCTGCATTCAAACTGTAAACAAATTTATCCAATTAAATGTGATTAGGGCAAACCAGCACTTGACTTTATTAGCTTATGGGTTATAGTAGCAAGCAGAACAATATCACAGGGCAAGGGTGTGTGTTTGGAGATCAGTTGGCAAAAAACTCTATTCTAATTTATTCATTTTTCACCGCATCCCAATCTTAGGGCGCTTTCACACCCTTTAGAGGAGGCGGTCTTGGTCTGGTTCCGAACGAACTCTGGAGAACTCTGGTTCGTTTGAGGTGGGAACGTGATCCAACCAAACTACCAGGTGTACTCTGCAAGTTTGAGCTAAATATTAGCTCCCTTGTTCTGCTCAGTCGTCTGAAGCTTATTTAATTAACTCTCTTCCTTTGCTCTCCACACACACACACACACACACACAAACACACACACACACACTGGTAATTTATGCCCAGCCTACATTAGCAATTAGTGACTTAATCCATCGCCATGCTATGGTATTAGCTGGGATTATTTGAGTGTTGGAGAGGTCACCAAGCTCTTCTTCCACTTGACAAGACATAGATTAATTGTCATATTCATATAATTGCATGTTAACTGGGATTACTGAAGTTACTTTTAAAAGAAAATGTGTGTTGGGCTTTGTACCGACCTCTAGCAGCTTCAGTCAGGTCACGGCTGGAAGATAATCATATCTGCTGGTCTCTTCAGTATGTTGTCACAGACGAGAGGAGGGAGAGGAAGAGGAGGGAGGTATTCAAGTTAAAAATTGAAATGTGTTTAAAGCCAAACATGGTGTCAAGGTCAACAATGAAGATATCCTGCTGTAAATTCTGCCTTGGGCCTCATGCAAGAACCACCCGTACGAACACATTTGTTTGTTAGTGTTACATATGAGTGATCTAAGATAAGTCGTGGCATTTTCTCTGAGGTATGAACGAAATTTACAAGTGGTCCAAGCCTGTCAACTGTTTCCCTTCAGAATATGAATTCCTTAATCTAAAAGAATTTGGAGTTATATTTTACCGAAATCAACTAAAAGTTAAATAACTTATAACTAACTTATTCTGTTCACCACATCAGTGTGATGCTTCATAGCTTGCAAATTTACAGATTTTATTGCCATGTTTTGGCATGGCAACTTATACAGTTCAGTTGTTTTAGGAAAATTCCCTCACTTGTCATCTCACTTGGCGTTTATACAGTTCTGTCCCATATATGAAGATGGACGACGCCTTTCAACTTCCTCCCACTGTACAAAAATGAAGCCAAAATATCCCGAATATGGGAGCTGCCGTCTTGTGCTGGTGACGTTATTTGAAGCCAGAGTCTGCGCAGTAAATGGATGTATAAGGAGAACTGCATACAGCGTCAGAGGCGGGGCCCCGTTCTTTCCTATGAAAGTTTCTCAGTGGCACATGAAGCCAAAAAAGTTTGACTTCCTGGGTATAAAATTACCCGGATCTTCCGTGATCTTCCATATAGCCTCCGCGTTGTGTGGCCCATAGAGCAAGCGCACTAGCGCTTCCTTTAGCCCCGCTTCCCAACCGC